>JAEQBH010003561.1:0-178340 GCA_016808115.1 Tetrastigma voinierianum
TCTTTGATCCATTCATGTCTTGATATTTTGCCCTCTCAGACGCCCACTAGTTCAGCTTCTCGAACATGATCATGCAAATCTCTGTCCAAGAAACTCCAATCTTTAAACATACTCCACGCTTTCCGATTGCTCGAAAGCATACAAATTACATCTCTTTTGCTAACTACCTTCCACCCGCACTAAAAGTAGCTTCCGATGCGATCAGATTCACAAGACGGCTAATACATCACGTGGCAATAATAGATAACACCGGCATTTAATTTGTTGTTTTTTCCACCATTCTAAAATATCAAAATCTTCATTATTCCTAATGGAATTGTTTCTACAATCGGTATATCTATCTATATATTGTATTATTTTGGAGAACCAAAGCTTGTCGCTTTTTCTACTAACATTTCTAGCGGCTTTTATAAAAAGATGAGGAGCTTTGTCGTGGATTTACGATTTTATCAAACTAATATTATTACCATATTTTTCTTTAAGTAAATATTATATAAAATATATAATAAACGAATTCACTTCATTTTAATTTCTTCAATTTTTATTTGATCTTCATTGTAAATAACTTGCAACCATTCATCTAAAGCATCAAATTTTAATCTAGGGTCCACAATTAAAAACCAATATAATAAATTAAAGGTATTTCTCCCTTAATATTTTTTTAATTTTTTTCTATCATTGCAAAATTAGTCATTAATAATTTTATAACTTAAATAATTTTGAAGTACTATATAAATACTCAGTTATTTTGCATAATGACCTCATGTGAAGTTGATAATACATAATTATAAAAAATATTTCCACAAGATCAAAATGTTCAAAAGATCACGTGTAAGATCCGCAATGTGCCAATCATAATCATTTAATACATCAACATCTACATCAATATTATAGTTATTATATAATTGCATTTCGATAATCAGAATAGTTACTTTATATTTTGCAATATTTTGTAAAAGTTTATAAGTAGTAATTTCATCTGGGGCCAGTATGTCTAAACTTATATTTTTCTTTTCATATTTGCATTTTGCAACAATCAAAAATAATTCATGTTTTGCTTGGGAACAATTAATATTATATGCAATGTCTCTAATTTTTTCTAATGTGCTATCAACTTGTTTTAATCCATCTTTACAATTAAATTTAAAATATGTGCAATAACAACGTACGTGAAATACTTTTGCATGATCCTCTTTACTTGTCAAAATCTTTTAATCTTTGTATTGCCGCATCATTATTAGAAGCATTATCTAATGTTATTGTAAATATTTTATCACGAATACCTAAATCTATAATTTCATCATTTATTAAAGTTGCTATGTTTTTACCACTATGTGGAGTATTTATTGTTTTAATGAAATAATTCTTTTATTTAACATCCATTTACAATCTATATAATGAGCGGTAATACATAAAAAGTTTCTATGCATTAAAGATGTCCAAATATAAGATGGTAAACAAATTTTTCCTTCAAAATTTGTAAAATATTTTTTAAAATTTTCTCTTTCTGTTTGAATTTTTTTTCATAATACTCTTTAATAAAGATTTCCGACCAACCTTTGAATCACGACACTAATGCTTTGAATTATTTTTGAATATTCATGAGTTTCTATCATATTAAAAGATTGTTCAGCTCTTATTATGTAATCAACAATCCTTCACGACATGAAAACTCATCATAAGAAAATGTGTTTAAATTTCCACATTCATCTTTGTACTCAATTTATTACAATTTCTAATATCTACATTACGCTTAGTTTTACATCATAATCGTGCCTTTTTAAACGATTTACGCCTCGACTCGATCCACCACTGCAAGCTGATACAAATTTTACATTTTGCTTTTATTTCTTTATTAATTTCTAAAATTATTTCTATTCTATCAAAAAAATTTCATATTCGAATCCAAGCTTTTTGCTTAACGACGCATACTTACCAAGCAAGACGCATTACGCACTATCCATATTAAAATTATTAATAAAATATTATACTAAAAATAAAAGAATGAATCAAAAATAAAACGAACAAATAAGAAAAAGCAGAGCGAGAACATTACTCCACCAAGATCGGGGCGCAAAATTCTTAAAATCGAACTATCGGAGGTCACTAATGCTCGATTCCAGATCACCACAATATCACAATATGAAGAATAATTGAAATAAAAATAAAGATAAAGAATATGAGAGCAAATTCAGAAAATGAAGTGAATTTGGAGAGAGTATGAAAAATTCACAGATAAATACGAAAAATTAAGAGACTCATACAGATGTTAAAAATGGGGCGAAAGATACAGAATCTGGCCATACGACCGCTGTGCGATCGAAGGAGTTCCAACGGTCATATGACCGTTGGGCCACAGTTCGCCACTGGGCCCGGTCCCGCCGATCACCCCGGGCTCGTCTCGGCCACTCACTACCAAGCCCGTCTGAAGATAAAGCCCTCAGGCTAGCCGCGGCCTTAAAAATTAAATTTGGCCTCGACCACCATGATCGATCAACAAGCTTCCAGGCCGTTCGAACCGCCATGTGCCTAATTTGATCGGGCGGTCCTCCCGCCCCACTGGTGAAACCCCTAAATACGTATAAAAGGAAAATAAAAATAAAAATCTATTGAAAGGTGAACTCAAAGCTGTATTCATGTACCACTACCACAAGGACTATCCACTCAGTAATCAGTAAAACGGCAAAAGGGATGTAAAATACACCCAGTAATAAGAGAGTACTTTTCACATGCTATGAAAAAATCCTCTCAAGAAAGCAAACTTTTTCCTGAGAAAATGACAAACCCTGTAACATTTTGAATAAGCAGAGGGCAAGGTGAAAGACCCACTAATGAGAGCAAGCCCTAATGACCAACTTGGTGGTAATTTGCTTGTCTCTGTAGACCTTACGAAGATCATTTAATTCGACAAAGACCCAACAGGAAAAAGCCCATAACTTATGATTGCCTGCATATTCATCAGTTAAGATAAGCCAAAGGGTCCTTATTAGAACCACAGGCATTTTTTGAAACCCCATCTTCAAGTCCCACAGCTCTGTCATCTAGGGCTTCCAGTTATGGAGGTCAGGAAAGTGAATGTCACTAACTTAGCCCTAATAATTGCTGTATCAGACAGTCCTAAGATTATATAATTATGGAGTCAAAGCCGTGTTGAAATAAAACATTAAAAAGTGGTTTACAGAACAAAAGGAAACAAAATAGGGTGTATGGTACTAATTCTAATTTCTAATTTCTAATTGAATAACAACAAAACAGAAGATGCATTGATTGTCTAGTGAACCATGTGGTTGGTGACAGTGCTGCGGACTACTAGGTCTTCATCACTATAGAAAAGAAAACACTTTTCCTGAAATGTTCTCAAAAATTGATTTTTGGAATAAATTTCATGGACAGGAAACGGGATGAGAATGGAAATGGGAGAGAAAAAAGAGAAGGGTGTAATTGCAATTGCTTGTGGGTAGTTAGTAATTGAAATGGGGGGAAGTAAAGGAGAGGAATCCAATGAAAGAGAAGGAGAAGAGTGAGAGTAGACATGTACACATGGGATGGGGGGTACAAGGAATCCTATGTTACCATCTTAAAAGATTCTCCTCTTTCCAAATGCTATAAAGTTGTTATTATTATTTATTAAATTTAAAAAAAAAAAAACCTGCCTTGCTCTATGTTTTGTCTTTCCCCTTTTCTTTTTTTTTTTATTTGGCGGGAACCAGCAGTCTAAATTTCGAAACTTTGGATTCGCTACCTTGATCCTTCTATTGGGTTTCCCGCCAAAAAGGAGGAGGAGAGCCGAGAAAAGCGGTGCGTGGCGGCGTCTAATACTACCCTGTTTGGTTTTCTAAGTTTTGTCTCTTAGGTTTCTGTCATTGACATTGTTAACTCTAAATTTGGTCTGTCTCTCCCTCTCTGTCGGGATAATAACCGTGTGATGATGGGGGCTTAAAAAAGGGAGGGGGGTAAAATATGGGTTGGTTAAACGTGAGCAATGCATTTTAACCTGATTTTTAGAATGTTGGGTTGTGAGTTTAAACCCGAATAAAAATCGATTAATTGACCTGAACCATGGGTTATGAGTTTGGCTTGATTATGTGAAGCAATTACCTTAATAATTAAAAAATTTCAAGAATCTATCTATAAAATTAGATATTTGGATTCTTTAATATAAAGTCAAATATCTGTTTTTTAGCATATGAGTTTTAAAAATAATTATTATTATAATATCTCGATTAATATATTAAACTTTGTTGCGTTAACTATTTTATTTTCAATTTTAAATGTATCTTTTTAATATAATTTATATGAAAATTAAGAATGTATTTGAATTAAATAAATTATAGTTTTAATATTTAACATTTTTTCATTTATCTCATTAATCATATTTTAAATATTAACAATTTGATTTTTTTTTTGTATTTATCCTTTTAAATTTTATTCAATCATAATGATAAAAATGAAGTTGTACTAGTTTATAAATTAAATTAAATTTAAAAACTAAATTATCAATATATTTTAAATAATTTTATTACTTAAGATAGTGTTTTAAAACAAATATTGTTATTTTTAACATAATTAACAAAATTTATACACTTATTTATTTTCTAATATGATTATATCTCCTAGTAAAATGGATTTTCAAAACAAATACGATATTTCATTATTATACTATTAAGATGCATTTTTTGAAAAAAAAATTATTCCAAATATAAATGAAATTTATGTTATTAACATTCTAAAAATTTAATTAATAGATGATTATGATTCAACCAGTATCAAAATAAACATCTTTCTAATGTTGAGTTATATGAAATAAATATATATTTTTATTCCAAATATAAATTAAATTTATGTTATTAACTTATTAACATTTTAAAATTTTAATAAATATATGATAATGACTCAACCAATATTAAGGGATGCATTTTTCTAATGCGAGTTTGATGCTATTTGGCCCATATAATGCTGATGATACTTTATGATTTATATAAAGATTAAAGACATGTGAGAATTCATTTAATATTTTGAAGTTTTTTTTTTTTTAACATATGTTATTAAGTTGTTACTTTATTATTTTTGTATTATTTAACTAGTTAGTTTGGTACTTTGATTATAACAAGACTCTAGCATTACTTATTTATTTAAGTTTGTTTACTATTATTATATTATTTAAAATCAATCATTTTATATATTAATTATTATCATATATTTATATATTAATTATTACCATATATCTATATATTAATTATTATCATATATTTATATATTATTTATTTTTATTCAAGCATCGATAGAATTTAAAAAAAAAATTGGTTTTTTAAGGTTTTGGCTTCATAACTCGTGAACCCAGATTGGATTGACTAGCCGATCAAAAGCATTTAATTCCAAATATAAATGAGTTACTTAATATAGCTCTGTTTTACTCCATTAATTAGAAATTAACTCCAAATGAAAGGGCCGAATTTTATTTACCCACTCTAATTGAAGCAGTCTATTTCGTTGACTTTTAGAGTTTTTAAACATATTGGAACTCAATTAAGATTGATTAAGGTAATCCTCCACCCGAGAGAAAGAGAGACGGCAAAGCTGTTGTTCGAAATTCGAAGGGCATCCAAGGAGATGTGTGTTCTGCGTTTCGATTAGCATTTTTCAACTACAAAGTAAGCATTAATGATTAAAGAGAATAATTTTATTGATTCAAACCATATAAACACGCAATCAAATTCATGAAAACTTTGCAGACGACGTAAACTCCGCTCAAATTACATATTCGATAATTCTATAAATGACTCGTATCAATTTACGACTAATTTCTATAAAGATATCAAGCATTACGATTCGACGAACGCCCTACTTCGATCGAATACGCGATCGCTCAATCACATAATAAGAAATCGCCGTAAATGTTGAATTCGCCAAAAGAGATCTGGGATACTCTTGAAAGACTGTTCACCCAGAAAAATACAATGCGTCTATAATATCTTGAAAATGAGCTTGCTTCTCTAACTCAAGGTAATATGTCTATTACTGATTACTTTCTAAAGATTAAGACTGTGTGTGCAGAAATTTCAGATTTGGACAGTGAAGAACCTATAAGCAAAGCAAGGTTGCGGCACTATTTAATTCATGGTTTAAGAAAAGAATTCATGCCATTCATCTCCTCTATTCAAGGGTGGACGAACCAACCATCTGTTGTCGAATTGGAGAATTTATTATCTAACCAGGAAGCTCTGGTTAAACAAATGACTGGCAAACATGTACCTGATGTTGAAGATGCATTCTTTGCCAAAGACAAAAAGGCAAAGAATGCACATAAGCATTTGTACAGTGGTAGTAAGCATAAACATGTAGAGGGAGAGCAACTAAACACCTCCAAACCGACGTGTTATTGGTGCGGAAAGGTGGGACACATGAAGTCAAATTGTCGGGCAAAGATTGTGTGTAAAAGGTGTGGCAAACCTGGGCATATTAAGCCAAATTGTCATGTTAAACTTGTGGAATCAGAAGTCAATGCAGCACATAAAACCAAAGAAGCTGATGAGCCAAAATGAGAAAATGTCTTCAGTTGAGGTAATCAATCGACCAGATAATAATGCATCTATTATCCATCAAAATGACCATAATCTAGATGTTGCTAGCTGCTTTGATTATGAGAAGGAGTGGATAGTTGATACGGGTTGCACACATCATGCTACTAGAGATGATAAATTACTTTATGATGTCCATCCCCATCTAAGAAAGCGAGTAACAGTGACTGCTGATAATTCTTTGCATCATGTAATGCAAGAAGGAGATTACAAAGCTGACAATTCGAATGGTGAAGGCCTTATTCTTGAAGATGTGTATCAAGTACCGGGCTAAAAGAAGAACCTTGCTTCTGTCTCTCAAATCACTAGCACAGGAAAGTTTGTGTTGTTTGGTCCAAATGAGGTAAAAATTCTTAGTAATTTAAGATCCATTGATGTTGATGTTTTATTCAATGGAAGAAAGAAAAATTCTTTGTATGTTATGTCTGCAACTGAGGCTTATGTTGGGAAAACAAGTCAAAATACAAATGCCTCACTTTGGCATTCTCGACTTGGACACGTTGGCTATCAACTGCTGGAACATATATCTATAAATAGATTGTTAAAGGGTGTTCCTTTGATCAAAACAGTACATTCAGACAAAGTTTGTGAAGGTTGTCAATATGGTAAATCACATCATCTTTGTCGTGCCCCTGTACCAGACCGGGCCCGAAGGCCAAACTGAATATATACTTGTTCAACATCGTATAAATAAATGTCATAACTGGCTTCTCTTGCTAAAGTAACCCACCGTTTTGTCAATTAACATTGTCATTCAATATGGTATGTATGTCCTTTCAACATTATCATTTACAAAACATTATCAGAGTTCATCTCCACAAATAAATTAAATATGTTCTTTCCATGAAGACTTATACATTTTTGGTTTCATTACAAAAATGATCAAATAATGTCATGAGATGAATGATGACGCACGGCCAGCGATTTATACTCGCACGATTCGACGATGACTCAATCCTCTACTTGCCTGGCTTTTGTCCGTAGTTACTCTAAGAGATTGGAAGGATGTATTTAAACAACGCGCTAAACATTTTTGCAAGCAGAAGTGGTCATACAATTCTTCTTCATTTCAACTAAACACAATATGCAAATTTTTGAAATAATACTGGCACAATTTCAATAGTCCATGCAATATACATTATATATATGTGCTTATTTCACATACTTTCATTTGCAAATCATTTGATCACTTCAAAGTATACAATTTTATGTGCAATATTTCATTCGAAACTCAAATCATGCATTTTATACATTTACTTATAATTTTGTCCTTAAACAAATTTAACCATTTCTTTCGGTGCCTAAAATAACGGAATCACCGGCACGGTCCATCTAGGATGCAAGCTAGTAGAAAAAGAAACATTTTATAACACAGTACGATCCCTCTGGGCTGCTGACTGGTTATTTAAAAATCATTTTGTGTACACTACCGATACTGTCATGTTAGGCTACGGATCGGTATGTCACTATATTTCATTTCATTCACAGTACTGTTAATTTGACCCTTATTGGTATACTAATATATCCTTAGCTCAAATATGACGGATAACATTTTATTAAGGGTATTAAAACTCAGTCATAGTATTGTACAATATTGTATATACATTTATACTCAAATAATACATTTTGATGCTCATGCAATTTTTATGGCAATGCATTTGAAATCAATTTTCCCAAATCGCTTAAAACAAATCACATATGCAGTTTTCTTGAAAATATTTCAACCAACGATCGCAAAACTTGAAATAAGAAGAGAGGTATGGAGAACAAACCCAAAAAGATTGTCGCACCTCGATTTCTATCCTCGGAATCCTGTTCTTGGGTTAGGTTTTTTCGTCATCAACCCCTAATCCATCACAATTAGAGAACAATATTAGTTGGCTTATTTAGGTTTCTAGTTAGGGTTGTTTTCTACCCAACTTTCTTCAAGTAAAATTTTCTGGGAACAAATGAGTCACATTTTACCCAACTTCCTTCAAGTCCATTGTTTCCCCTATAAATCTATTTTATTCAAAAATTGGACTCATCCAATTCGGAGCACTGAAACTCAAGATATGTTCAAAACAACCAAGACTACTTTATTTTCAAAACATAACCAAAATTTGCCTAAAAATAGAGCTTCACTTTGACGAATTTCTGGGTTTAATAGAGTCCAAATTTGAATACACTTATTTCAAAGATATTAGTGTTTCTAGAAGTCTAGTTTACCCAAAAATTTAAATCACTCAATTTGGATGAGTGAAACTCAACATATGGCCTAAATAACAAAAATCAAGCTTTCAAAACACCAAATCAGATGCCAACCGAACTTAATTTGGCTCGAAAAATAGAGCCTTACTTTGATAAATTTCGGGTCCAATGGATCCAAATTTGAATACAATTATTTCGCCGAAATTTGTTCTCCTAGAAGTCTAGGCTTAATAAGAAATTCAATCACCTAATTTGATGAGTTATGGCCAAAACAAAAACATGAGTTTTGGAAAATTTTAACAACATCTCCCCTAAAATCCCAATATTTCCTTTATATAAAAATTCCTCAAAACTAATCCTAACTCAAAAGAAATTTGAAACTTAACCCAAAACAACCTCAAAACTAATCTACAACCATTTAAAACACTTCTATTCCGATTTGGGGTTTTCATCAAACCCAAACACAACATCTAGGGGAAGTTAGGGTTAGTTCATACGTTAAATCTCTTGATTTCTTCCACTAGCTTGACTCTAGCTTCCTTTTGCTTGATCAAATGGAACCCAAGATGGAGATAATCACACCAACTTGGCTTCCTCTCTAACCGTGCCCTTCTCTTCTCTTTTACCCAAATGAGAACTCTCTCATTCTAAGACCAAAATTTGGTCTTAATCCACATCCTTCATAAGACCATGTTTGACTCTCACATTTTTGCTCATTTTCCCTTTTTTTTTGCATTTTGGTCCTTCTTTTGTCTTTCATTTACACTTCATTTCATCAAAATTCCATTTTGACATATACACTTACTCATTTATGACCCTTGGGTCCTCATTTTGACATTTTACCAATTTAACCTTAATTCTTGTATAATTTTCGGGTTTTAACATTTTTTTTTTTGTTCTTTCACAATATAAATTCTGAAAAAATACAATTTTGTTGTAAATCAAAAGAATTAGAGAGAGATAAGGAAGAGACAAAGAGAGAATTCAGAGGAAATTCTGATGATTTCTATTTCATAGCCACGATTAGGCCTATTTATGCTTATAGTGAGAAGGCCAAAAGCCTTTACATAAATGATACATTAATAGTGAGTAAGGCCAAAAGCCTTTACATAAATAAATGACATTGTAATCGTTGTGTCATGACGGTCATTCAAAATCCAATATTTATACAATATTTGATAATACTCCCCTCGAACGACCATCACAAGATTATTAGTACGCCTCATTAAATCCACAAGAAACCCAATGGGATAAAAACCCTGACGAAGGAAAAGAGTAATAAAGATACTAATATCTTTAACAATGCTCCCTCGAGAGCTTATACGCGATATCATTCTGAGATCTTTCAACATGCGATACCAACTGACAGACAAGTTTCGAACGCTGCAAAGAGCAAAGGCTTTGTAACAAACTGCTAGATTATCATTGACCTTATCTCGCTGTACATTGATCCACCACTACTTTCTGAAGTTCGCAGTATAGAAGAATCTCAGAAATATGCTTAGTTCGATCACCTTTAATATATCCTCCTTCACTTATGCATTACATGCAAAGATTATCTTCATATAATACCGCTGTCTATTCTTAATAGAAGATAATCCACATGATTCTCTCGATGTGTTGTATCACTGATCTCGTACCAAACACACATTCTCGCCAGCTTCATACTAAGTATTTCCGAACGTGACGGCGAGGTGGCCACCATAGTTCGTTTATCGATCTCCGTAGATATGTTAGCATTTCCATAAGTAAATATATATCCCGGTCTGTGATCGAGCCAGGAGGGTCCGGGAAGATAGCCCGTGATCTCGCATAACTAAACAATTGTGGTTCCAATGTTCAATAAAAATAATCCCATGTCACAATGCTCCAATTTTATGATATATCTTATCACGCTTAATCTATCTGCCGCCTTTACTGAGAAATGAATCGTATCTTGCTAGTAAATTTAACCAAAAGCACTGTCTGGTCGAAAAGTATAATTTGTAAGATACATTAGTGCCCCAATTGCACTAAGATATGGTACAGACCAAGTAATTCTTCATTTTCTTTAGGCCTAATCGATCTTTAGTCACTTCAAGGACCTAACAACCGCTGGGGAACTAAGGGATGTGATTTATCCATATAAAAGCGCTCGTGACTTTTTCCTCGTATATGCTGATTGATGGATTAATACACCATTTGAACAATACTCGATCTGCAGGCCGAGACAATATTTTGTTTTCCCAAGATCTTTCATTTCAAATTCCTTCTTTAAGTAGTCAACTGTTTTGATGAGCTCTTCAGGAGTCCCAATTAAATTCAAATCATCCACATATACCTAATAATTGCAAATTCATTGCTACTTTGATAAAAACAAAGTATGGACAAATTCGAATTATTCACATATCCTTCTCGAAAGAATAATGGCTTAAACGACATACCACATTCCGACTGCATCGCTTCAATCCATATAAAGATCGTTGTAACTGGACAATATATGCTTTGTGGTTTTGAATTCATTACTTCGTGCAATTAACTCAGGATTTTCATATATACATTAGTATCTAGAGATCCATATAAATAGGTTGTGACTACATCCATCAGCCGCATATCAAGTCCTTCAGAGACTGCTAAATATATTAAATAGCGAAATGTAGTTGCATCCATTACGGGAGAATATGTCTCCTCATAATCAATTCTGTGTCTGTGGAGAAACTCAGCCACAAGGCGTGCTTTAGATCGCACTATTTTATTTTGCTCATTTCGCTTTCTAACAAAGACCATCTATATCCACAGGTTTTATGTCTTTAGGTGTTTGAACCATCGGTCCAAATACCTCTCGCTTAAATTGTGACTTTAACCTCGTCAATTCGTTCTTTCCACTTTAACCAACCATTTCGACGTCGACATTCATCTATATTTTGCGTCTTGATCTTCACTCATTATTTATGATGTCCGTAGCCACTTGAAAGAAAAAGCTACATCATCTATAAGTAGCATTTCTCATTCCGCATTTTACTCCTTATGTATAATTGATAGAGATTTCTTTCATTGTTATGTACCTGCATAAAACTCACGAGATAATCGATCAATTGATACTTCGGCAGGGGCTATTAGTTCATTATTTATATTTGTCAATCCTTATGCTCTTGAGGCGTCCTCTTGAGGAGTATTAAATTCTTTACTTTTCTTTTTCTAAAATTGTGTCTTTTGAGCCAAAGAGAATTCGCCCTTAATTGTGAAAGCCCAGGCTCATTAGCCATCTTTATATTTCAATTTTTCCATTGGAATTTCAGTCGTGTGGGATATTTGCGGAGGTGGTATATGTGATTTTGTAGCTTTTGTTGAATCAATAATCCACATCGAGTAATCGATTTGCAAGATCTTGTAAATGAATTATCTTTTGAACCTCTAGTTGATTGCTTTGTGGGAGAAGTCAAAATGAGATAAAAGATGATTCATTCCATGTAATTTTCATGCATTCTTGCAGAATTGGCCACTCCCTAATGGCGGAAAACATATTCATTAAAATGACAATGCACCGTCGGCGATTAAAACCTCACTGTGAAGCAACATAGGTGATAATAGAGATGAGGATTGAAAACCAACATAAATACCCGAGGCGGCGTTAGGGACTGGTTTAGGTCGATGTGTGGGAGCGATAAGACATAAGCGGCCATGACCAACACGTAGATGTGAAATATTAGGTTGGTAACCTAAAACAAGTTGGAATGGTGATAAATCCTGATTTAATGTAGGTCGTAGGCGAATTAACCCGTATGAATAATAGCATGCCCCATGCGAATAAAGGCAATTTGGTTTCAAAAGTAAAAGTCTAGCAATTAGCTCTTGAGACGTTTAATAAAGGATTCAACTTGACCCATTACGAGTATGAACATGAGCAATTGGGTATTGAACATCTTATTCGATTGTCTGATATTAATTAAGAAGGCTTGAGATGAGAATTCTGGCATTATCAAGGCGAATTGTCTTGATAGGGTGATCAGGAAGTGGGCCCATGAGTAAGTTATTTGAGCTAGTAATCTAGCAAGCGCGACATTCACGGTAGAAGAAGGCATACATGAGGCCAGCCAGTGGGCTATCGATTAAAATATAAAATAGCGAAAGATTACCTTTGGGTAGGTGAATAGGCCTGAATATCATGAATACTTTCTAAGCGAGTCGAGACACAACTTTAGTAAAGATGGTCTAACGATCAATTTGCCTTGAGCAAGCGGCTGAATTAAAATCATGAGATGTTAAAATTTATGCGCTTGTTAATGAATGCCCATTAGAATTTGTAACTATCACAGCGCATCGCGGAGAATCCGGATGTCAATGGATTCATGCCATATATAAATGCTTTAGAGTCATTGAACTTACGGTTTATTATAGCATGGGATTGATAGGCCTTATAGTTGTTTGATATAACGGCATGATAAGAAAGCATTTTGTTAGAGATTTGTTTTGCCAAAAAATAATAATAGAAGTAATGGTAAATATAAACATCACGATCACATAGTTTCAATGTGATATCCGTTTACTGAATATCCTTGGAAACTAAGTAAATTTCTATTAGATTTAGAATAAGGGCATTATTAATTTGGAACTTGGTACCATTCGCGAAGAGCGATTGTAGCTCTTAGGAGACTTTAATTAGGTCGCGAGGACCTGAGATAGTTTAGACATTAGATGAAATTAATGTTAAGTTTGAAAAATATTTCTTGACCGGAAACCCAGTTATTGTGGGTTGTAGCGCGATCAACAAGACATTCATCTCCAGTAGATGATATATAATTGATCAAGTTGGAAGAGAAATCCATATATCTTCAAAGAAAAACAAAATGTAGATATAAAATCAAAGTTTGCATTAGATAAATAACATAAGAAAAGTAATATAATAGTCTTATCGTCAATCACCCAGTAAACATTACTTACCACCCGATCAAATGGTCTAGATTTTTCACTTGGATCCTCTCAGAAAAGTAAATATCAAAATTAGTTAAAGGCCTTTACTCTCATCATCAAAGAATTTTGCATTACTCTGGTTGTCATGTGCTGGGAAATTTGGATGAGGGTCATTAAAATTCATTATGTCATTCTGTAATAAAATTTGTCTCAATTTGCTTGTTCTTTCCTTTAATGGAGGCACGATAAAGATCAACCAAATGTTTGGCCGTCTGACAATGCGGGACCCGATGACACTTTCATTACATATAGCATTGATTTCATATGCTTTGCTTGTTATGTGGCCTGGTGCATCTTTCCATTTAATGTCTACGAGATAGACGACTTAGTTTGTTAAGTTGTTTTCTTATTTTGAGATTGATTAAAAATTTCCTCGATTCCAGAGTTATGTCGACCACGACCCACGACTATTGCGACGCACTCGGCCTCGCCCGTAATGATATCACGCCCTCGTCCATGTTTATGAATAGAAATTGATGTAGCATTGGCTTGACGGTAATCTGAGCCGATGTAGGGCGAGATTGATGATTTTTAATAACGATTCGTTATTTTGCTTTCATTCTGAGGCATGCAGTGCTTCTGAGATATACGGTAAGCGGCTTGGCTCTACATATTCTTTCTTCTTGAGAACATGTTAGAGGCATGAAAGGTAGTATAAGTTTTCGAGCATGTCCTCATCGGGTGATCTTTTCTCCACATAATTTACAGGCGAGGCTAATTTTGAAATATTGAGGTTGTAGTCAGCTACGTGACTTAAAATCTTGTAATCTTAAATAAACCAATCATAGGGCTTTTAGAGTAATACGGTCTTTTGATGGTCATATCGTTCTTTCAAATTATTCGAGGATCATTGGATCTTTAGTAAGATATTCGCTTTTGAGCTTGCATCGATATGATGGCGAATGAAAGTGGGCACTGGCGCGATCTCTTTGGGATCTGGCCGATTCCAGCTAACTGATAGTATTTCCCAATTCATAGCATCGAGTGGATTTATTTGTCCAAGGCCAGAGATAAATAATTTTGCGAAATGTCAAGGCGGCAAATTGACTTAGCGATGTTAGACGTTTACGAAATAATTAATATATTAATAAAGTAAAAATAATATAAGAAATTACAAGTTAAAATTTATTAATAAAGTATTGAGCTCAAGTGGTAGCATTTTGACATAAATTTTTTAGATCAGTTCGAATCTCCTAAAATTTGATTATTATTGTCGAGATAAACGAGATTGTATATAAACATCCTTAAAAGTTATAAAAATAATAATAATATTATTATGTATATATATATATTCAAAAAAAATATCAGAAATATTATTATTATTATTATTATTATTAAAAACGAACGGTGCAGCAGACTGTGCTGTCTTGAGTGGCGAAAAATTTTTTATTTTTTATTTTATCTTCAAACTGGGCTTGAGTATTTATTGCAATAGCCTTCTTCTTCTCGAGTTTCGACGGTGACTTAGTTTTTTTTTTTTTTTTTTTTTTTTTTTTTTTTTTTGTCTTGAGAGCAGGCTTGAATATTAGTTCATTTCTGAAGGAATAATATTGGATAGGCTTAAATTGGAAGATTGAGTGCATTATCGGTATAAGGTACGTATTAATCTTAAAGATGGTTTCAGTATCGGCGAGTGGTTTCATCATGGCTTAGGCTATGGAAGATTGATCGAAAATAAATAAATAAATAAAATTAAATTAAATTAAGAAATATACCTTTTACGGTTTTTTACGCCTTTTTACGTAAGGCTTTCGTGCGATAACGTGTTGCTAAATCAAAGAATTAGAGAGAGATAAGGAAGGCAAGAGAGAATTCGAGGGAGTGATGATTTACATTTAAATGCGATTAGAGAAACATTTATGAGGCTTTATAGTGAGAAAGTAAGCGGCTTTCATCGTAATCTGATTAATAGTGAAGCGAACGCTGCGCCAAATGAATGACATTATGTCGAGTGTGTCATGATGGTCAATTCGAATCGATATTTATCTGATATTTATAACAAATTTAAATTATTTTATACCCTAAACATGTTATAAAACTGCTAGATTATTTTTAAGGCGTTATAGTCTTCCATTTCATAAATCAATGAATCGTTCATCTTCAGTGTTTCAGCTTGTACACTCTGATGTCATGGGACCAACAAGAACATCGAGTTACAATGGCTTTCGCTATATGATGATTATTGTAGATGATTTCTCTCGATACAACTTGGTTTATTTTTTAGAAAACAAGAATGAAGCTCTCGGCCACTTCATGCAGTTTAAGTTGATGGTAGAAAATGAGTACAAATCAGTCATAAAGTGTCTGCGTACAAATAATGGTAGAGAATTTCCATCTCATGAATTTTCAAAATTCTATGAGGAACATGGTATAATATGTCAAATTACATGTCCGAGTACCCCACAGCAGAATGGGGTTGCTGAAAGAAAGTTAGCACATCTCACAGCAGTAACCTTATCTTGGCTATATGATAAAAACCTTCCTCAAGAGCTATGGGCAACAGCGCAATGTGCTTGTCACGTGATAAATCGATTGCCTCCATGGCCAAGTACTTCAAAATCCCCTTTTGAGATGTTATATAATACAAAGGTTGATGTGAGTTATTTTAAAATTTTTGGTTCTTTGTGTTATGTTCAGATACCTAAACATAATAGAACTAAGCTTGACCCGAAAGCAAGGAAATGTTTGTTTGTTGGTTATGATGCTCACAAGAAGGGATGGAAATGTATGGATCTATTACTAAGAAGAAAGTAACTTCACGTGATGTTGTCTTTGATGAAGTTTCCACTTTATATCCAGATTATGTTCATGAAGAAAATTATGAATATGTGCCTCTTATTGATTCTAGTATTGAGTTAATTCCTCTTGAGTCTGAATCTAATGAAAGAGGGAGGTTGATGTCTACCTCTCAAAATGATCCAGCACAAGGAGAAGCTACGCCCAGAAGGACATCAAGGCAAAGTAAGCTCCCCAATTATTTAAATGATTATGAAGTTCAATTGAATCAATGCTCTGTTTCCTCTTATTTTTTTGTGGAAGAAACATTTGAAAAGGAACCCACATCCTATCTTGAAGCTCAAGGGAAGGCTGAATGGGAAGAAGCAATGAGAGATGAAATGACAGCCTTGACTAAGAATACATGGGATCTAGTTCCTAAACCAAATGATACCGATGTCATTGTGTGTAAATGGATTTACAAGTGAAAGAAGGCAGCGGATGAAACCATTGCAAGACACAAAGCTCGATTAGTTGCTCGTGGTTTTTCCCAAAAATATGATTTGGATTATGAGCAGGTTTTTAGCCCTATTGCAAAAATGGTTATTATTCGTACAATTATTTATTTAGCGGCAAACAAAGACTGGAGTCTTTGGCAATTTGATGTGAAAAATTCTTTTCTCTATGGCGAACTAGATCATGATATTTTCATGTTTATGTCAGAGAAATTCTCTAATTATGTATGTCAACTTAAGAAGGCTCTTTACGACCTCAAACAAGCACCTCGAGCTTGGTATGGGAATATTGTTGGGTATTTTAAATTTTGTGGTTTTCATCTTTCAAATTCAGATCCTAGTCTTTTTATTAAGGTGAAGGCATCATTATCTCCTATGATTCTTCTTTATGTGGATGATATGATAGTTACATGAGATGATACAGCTGAAATCATACGCCTTCAAGAAGATCTTTCTATATGTTTTGAAATAAAAAGTTTGGGTGAAGCTCACTTTTTTCTAGGTCTAGAAATAAAACGATCAAATGGTTATATCCTTTCAGAAATAGGATACGCTAAAAAGGTTTTAAAACGATTCGGCATGAAGAACTCAAATGCTACAACCACTCCCATGGATTCGGGCCTCAAGCTACAAAAGGATGGAGGAGAGCCTTTCAATGACGTGGAAGAGAATCACAGCATAGTAGGGAGTCTGTTATACCTAACTATCACTCGCCTAGATATTACATTCTCAGTTGGCATAATATCTCAATTTATGGAGCAACCTTGTGTTTGTAGAATATATGATTGATACAGAAGGCTAAGTACAGGTTAGTTAGGCTAAGTAGTTAGACTAAGGCGAGAATGTATTAGGTTATTTTACTCTTCTTTATATATATTTGTATAAATCATTTTCTGATGTATGCTGTTATATAAATAAAAAAACAAAATCTTCCATTACTCTCTGGTTCTCTCTGTTTCTCTCTAGTTATTTCTGATTCATCTTTCAGCTAGAGCTTTCGTATTATCGGAAACAATTTATGCTTCACAACACAATGAGCGTGGATCCTCTTTTCTTCAACTTCATTCTTTCTTAGTTACTTGGGGAATGGCTTGAAAGCGGTGGAAACTCCATAGATGGCAGGGATCTTGACAAATCATAAGTTTTCTTCAAAGCTTGGAGAATATGGCTCA
Source organism: Tetrastigma voinierianum (assembly GCA_016808115.1). Taxonomy (NCBI): domain Eukaryota; kingdom Viridiplantae; phylum Streptophyta; class Magnoliopsida; order Vitales; family Vitaceae; genus Tetrastigma; species Tetrastigma voinierianum. The sequence goes on from JAEQBH010003561.1 coordinate 18,121, forward strand.
GATTAGTTCGATGTTTACTGCACAATTACGATCATCTGGTATGGTTTAGTTCACTCCTCTCACCGGATCGAATTACCTTGCACGAATTCGATCGATGAGGTGCCTTGATTGCAATGAAGCTAGGGTTTTGTCGATGGTAAATGTATCACGACTGAGATGAATTCTAAAGAATATGAAGCATGGTTGAGGAGAAGCGGATAGTATGGTAATTTCACTGGATTCTAACTCATTTCCAAAAAGATATTATGGATCTCATTCTTTTCTCCTGACAACAAAATTGTGGATGAACTTGGTAGAGAAAGATTTGGAGAGTGTAATGGTCCCCTCATTTACAGATTCAAAGAAATAGGCTTTGTCTCTCGAGGAACAATGAGTGTTGCTCGATATTATCTAAAATTAAAAGGCTTGATAGATTAAAGCTGTTTGATCACGTGTTCCTAATTGCTCATGCAGGCCATGTACTTGTGGAAATGTCAAGGCGGTTGCCAATATCCTCTCTAATAACCCTGACTCATAATTCCTCATGGGATTAAATGAGTCTTTGATGGTATTCGTAGTCAAATACTTGCTAGATCAGCTTCGCCGATAAACAAAGTCTACTCCATGGTACTTAAATTGAAATGTGAAGTTAGATCTATTCACTTTGAGAATCTTGAAAATCTGCTCTCTTTACTAGATCAGCTTTCACGAACCCGGTGGCCGAAACGATGGAAATTCTTGATCATCTAAGGGACCTACCGAGAATCAAATTCATTCTTGGCGAAAGGATGTGAATACCGATCGATTGAAGAAACAATTTCGTCATTGTGATAATGCGATAATGATGGTCATGTGAGGACACACCTTTCGTCTCCACGTGGTTATCTGTTGGTGCGAGGAATATAAAGCTCGCACATCTTTGTAACATCAAATTTGAGACTCCTCTCAAAATACTTCAACACATCTTTGCTTTGTGACTCCTGCGTCGACCTCATTGACATCAGCAGTGCGACCCGATTTGCTCATCTTAGACATTTTCGCTGGCCTCCTTGAAATTTATGCATTTAATACTCGAATTCCTCTAATATTGGGACTTGGATAGTGGATACGAGGGCATCTGCTCATATGTGCTCGAGAATTCTCTTTACTTGTCGATCCTACTGCGGTCGACTAGCCACCCCATGCAGTATCCTTACCCAGATGGTTCAAAATCTCGGTTCGATGCGCCTTTGTGGTCCTTATTACTACTCTTGAGACTCCACGTAATGTCCTTTACATCCCAAATTCCAATTTAATCTCCTTCGGTTCAAGACTAGGCTGCTACCTCGATATTATTTTCCAAATTTTATCCTAACAATTTACATTTGGGACACGAAGTGACATAATGGCCGTGGTCGAGCTTGTCGACCATCTACACATCCTTGATCAATCCGGCTTTGGATCAACTCTCTTATCCTTTGTTTTCCTTTGCTTGTAATAATGCAGCGATGATATATCACTTCTTTAGCACAGCGCTTAGGTCGTGCTTCTTATAGGACGCCCATCACTTACGCAATATGTACAATCTTCTGTCTGATCACCTCTTTGTCATATATGTCCTTTGGCGAGCAATCTAAGTGCCATTTCCTATAAGCAGTCGTACTTCAAATTGTTTTGATATTTTACATGTTGATATTTGGGGACCTTATAAAATCCCATCTTTAACTGGTGCACAGTTTTTTCTTACTATTGTGGATGATTTTAGCCGAGCTGCTTGGACCTTTCTTCTACATCATAAAACTGATGTATTTCACATATTCTCGAATTTCTTACCATGGTTCCTACTCATTTAAGGCACATTATTTAAGGAAATGACCAGGTGACAATGGTGGTGAATTCCTTAGCACTTTCGTTTTAAAAAACACTTCTTAATTCTTATGGCATCATTCATCAAGTAGTTGTCCTTATGCTCCTCATGAGAATGGCATTGTTGAGCGCAAACATCATACCTCCTTCAAGCCATGACGGATTCAGCCCAATGTTCCAAGCTTCCCTTCAGGAGTCCATTTTGGGGGTCAAGTGCCAGAATTTTCATGGCAACCTCGGTCTCAATCGTTTGCCTTCATCTCTTCTTTCTTGAAGACCTTTGAGCGTTTATATCAAAACCTACCTATGACCTACCGAGGTCTTTGGTTGTCTTTGTTTTGCCACCATCACCACCCGGCCTCATCGGGATCAAATTCAGCCCTCGTCTTACCGTGCATCTTCCTTGGTCTTTCCACACGGCGAAAAAGCATTTAAGCATGATCTCTCCACGCATATTATATTTGTCTCTAGGGATGTCAGTTTCACTTGAGCACATTTTCCTTTTCAAGACACCGTCCACGATCCGATTCCTACACCTCCCTCGACCACCCACATCTTTGACTTCCCAACCTCTTCCCATCCTACACCTATTGTTCCTAACCCGTCTCCTGCTATTCTTCCTCCTCTCTCCTACTACACCTATTCTGGCTCCTTGACCTGATGCAGCCTCACTTCCACCCAGAAGCAGCTTCCGGACTGAGGTCCATTTTGCTTCCACTCCAACTACTGTTTCTTCTACAAGTGTTCAGCTTCAAGCTCCTGTTTCTTCTTCTTCTTTTCATCCCCTCTTTGACCCATCTTATGTTTCTTTCTCGGCTAACATCTCATCCATTTCTGAACCTACTTCATATAAGCAAGCTTCTCAAGATACTCGCTGGTTACAGGCTATGGAGACTGAACTTCATGCCTTGGAACAAAATCACACTTGGGATCTCACTTATCTCCCTCCTGGTAAGTCTCGATTGGCTCTACAAGTAGATTATCTGAAACAAAACTTCACCTTGATGATGCTTGTTGGCTGATTTAAAGCAGTTAGTAGCAAAGGTTACCATCAGGTGAGGTATTGATTCTGATGATCGTTTTCTCCTGTGGCTAAACGATGCTTGTCGCGATTATTCTTCACCATTGCTACTACCAAAGCTTGCTTATTCATCAATTGGATATCAACAGTGCTTTTCTTCATGGTTCATTTCTTTACGAAGAATACATGCTTCCTCCACGATGGCTACTAAAGTTTGCCCAGGAATTGATACGTCGTTCACGTGTCGATCTCTTTATGGTTTAAAGCAGGCCTCACGCCGATTAGAATGCAGAATTTTGTTCCCAAACTTACCGGTGGTTTGCTCGATCGCACATGATCATTGCCTCTTCATTAAGGCGCTCTTCTACCTCCTTTTGTACGCTGGTTATGTTGATGATGTGTCATTACGGCCTGATAAGGAATGACATACTGCGGGTTAAACGTTTTGCCATTAGTTTTCAGCATCAAAGACCTTAAGCTGTATGCTAAATATTTTCTCAGTTTAGAGATTGCACTTTGATCCCCAAGGAATGTTTCTTCACGGCCTTGAATATATGCTGGATATTACAGCCCGATGTTGGCCTCTGCATGCGGCGCTCTGCTCCCATACAGAGGTCACAAATTCTCCTACCAATTCTCCTCTCATGGCTGAACTGAGAGCGTTGCTCGACGCCTTGGGCGCCTTTTATATGTTCTGATGACACGTCAGATGTCACATTTGTCCGCCGTGGCTTTCAGCCGGCCGTTTACGCTCCACGAGAAACCCATTGGGATGCAGCTCTTTATCTACGCCCGTTATCTCGAAGCTCTCTCCATCTACTGGTATTTTTATATCCAGCAATAATGATCTACAATTCTCCGACTTCTTTGGCAGTGTGATTGAGCTATTGCTCACGAAACTAGGCGTTCCTCTTGAGAATTATTGTATCTTCCTTGAAATTAGGACACTTGTCTCTTGGAAAACTAAGAAGCAAGCTCACATTTCTCGTTCATGGTGAGAGAGTGAATATCGACCTTGCTTCCTTTGTTGTGAGCTCATATGAATATCGTATATACTTAGTGATTTTGATATCCTTGTTCCTCTTCTATACCTCTTTGGTGTGATAATCGTGACCCTCCATATTGTTTGCTAACCTGTTTTTTCTGTGGCGTACTAAGCGCTTGGATATCGATTGTCACCTTGTTAGTGATCAATTTAAAGCAGCTTCATTCACCTCGTATATTCCTTCTCGTCTTGAGTAGCGATTGTTACGAGGCATTGTCTTCTCCTGAGTTTCATTTTCTATGTTCCAAGTTGAGTTGTTTTGATCCTTCCCCCGACCCAGGCAGGGAAGCTGTGAGATATATGATTATTCTAGGAAGAATTTTATTACGATTGGATTAGGAAACCGTAGTTAGACTAAATCGAACTGCTAGGTTATTTTACTTTTCTTATATATATTTGTATAAATCATCGATGTATACGTTATATAACAAAAACAAAATCTTCCATTACTCTCTCTGTTCTCTCCGTTTCTCTCGGTTCACTCGCTCATACCCACAAGCTCAATGTTGGCCATATGGCTATTGCAAAACGCATATTAAGGTACGTGAAAGGAACCTTGGATTATGGTTTGTTTTATCAAAGTAAAAGGGTTTATTCTCTGCAAGGTTATGTCGATGCCAACTGGGTTGGAAATATCAATGATAGACGCTCCACCACAGGCTATTGCTTTAGTTTTGGTTCAATAGTCATATCCTAGCGTAGTACGAAGCAATGTACAGAGCCTCATTATCAAGCACAGAGGCTGAATATGTTGCAACCACATTAGCTACTCAAGAGTGCATCTAGCTTACAAGACTCTTTCAAGATATAAATGAGGTCTCAAACTTTCCAACCCCCATTTTTTGTGATAATGAAAGTACAATTAAACTTGCTGAAAACCCAGTGTTTCATGCTCGCACGAAACATATTGCTACTTACTATCATTTTGTTCGAGAAAAGGTGTTAAGCCAAGAAATTAAGCTGCAAGCTATACGGACAACTGAGCAAGTTGCAAATGGTTTTACAAAGGCTCTTTCAAAAGCTAAGTTTAAGGAGTTTCGAAGAAGACTTGGTCTTGTTGAACTAGGGAATGCACTAAGGGGGAGTGTAACAAATTAGTGCATCCCTTCTTCCGTTTTTTGTTTTGATTCGGTCTTCAGTCTCAGATTTGACTCAGTCAAATTTCTAAATTTATTTTTTATTTGGTTACTCTTTGATTTATTCTAGTCTTTTTCAAAATCAGTTGAGTAAAAATAGGAGAAAATAAATTAGTTGAGATTTTTCTGTATCCAATTTCAGTCCAATTCCGTTAAAAGTAAGAGTCTCTATTATTGATTGTAGTTAGAGCAATAACCATCCACTTTTCCGATTTGCTTCATCTTTGTTTTTTAAGTTTTGTTTTAGCCCTGTTATTTGGTGTTTGATTTTTTACAAACCACACGTTGCACAAGATGACGATAAAAACACGAAAAACAAATTAATTATCTAGATTTTTATGAAATAAATTATTTTATTGAGAAATAAAATTATAGAAAGAGATGCTTAAATTAATTTCACGCCGTTAATAACAAAAATTCACCATTCCCTTACTTAAAAATACAAAGAACCCAGAGAGTAAAGGGAAAGGCCACTAGGGTGCATCAATTATTAATTAAAGTTTATTAAATTACTTATATTGTAAATTTTGATAGTATTTTAATTTGAATGTTTAATTATACTTTCCTAATATTAATGTTTTAATTTGATTTACCATTTATCATTTATAGTTTCATTACAATTCATTGCTTGAAGTGAATTCAATTTATTCACTTTAGAGACTCAAGGAAATATTAGAATAAAGAATAAAAAACTTCTCATTTATTAATATATCGGAATATTAATAAAGTTTTTATTAGAATGAAATTTAATATATATTATTGCATGTTTAATCATTTCTTGAAGTTTTTTTTATAATTACTTTCATGAGTCTAGATTATTTCCATCTCACCGTCAATTTTTCTTTTCAGTCTTTAAATTTATGTTTTATAGTTTTTATTTTTTGATATTTTGATTCTTAAATTTATGTAATTGTAAAAGAAGATAAGAAAACTGTTAGAGATATAGATTATTTTTGTGCTTTTGCATTAAAAATAAAAAATTATGTTTGTTCTAGTAAAATTTGTGAGAGAAAAAATATATAAGAAAAGTCAAAAAAATAAAAATAAATCAAAAGATTAATTCAAATTAATAAATAATTTTACATATATCTTCAAACTTATTTAATTTATGTTTTATTATACAAATATTAAATAATTTTAAAAATATATGAAATTTTTTAACTTAATTTAATTATAAAAAAACAAACACTAAACGAGGTCATAATCGTTTACAGCTAACATCCTCTTAGAAATAAAACATGTGAGCAATGTTAATGAACGGCTGCCAAACGTGGAATATTTCCTTGGAGGAATGCATAGGGAGGGGAATAGAGAAATGTAGAGAAAGAGAAATAAGAGATTAAACTCAATGAAGAGGATAAGCTCCCGTCTTTGTTTTCTTTTAACCTATTTTTCGATGGTTTTTTTTATTATTTTTGGCTTGAAATCACTAATTTATATATTTTTCATTTTTTTGCTTAATAAAGTAGATCTTCCATAAAGATTTAGGTCTTATCCTTTTTTCATATTGTTATCGTATTATTGTGACGTTTATTTGTTATTAACTTGTTACGATATGGGGTTTTTTCGTGGTATCGACGTCTTATCATGGCGCTTTGATTTGTCAAGTACTTGCTACTGCATACGTTTTTTCGCTTTCATATGACACTTTATTTCGCGAAATGATCTGCATAAAGAAAACATATTTCATCGGGCCAAATATACACATCACTATATTAAAACTCTGGTCGACCGAGTTGTCGATATGTTGAAAACCTGACTCGCCACAGAAAGAAAAGAACGTAGATATTTATGCTAGATTTGTAGTTATTTATGCTATTAACCTGGATATTGTTTCATCTATATGGTTTTTAGCAATTTTTATCTTGAATTTATCGATCTATTACAAGTTTGAATCAATAATATTATTTTTGAAATAATTGAACAAATGAAATTCAAATTCAAATGGATGTAGAATGGGATAAGTCTAAGCCCACGTGCTTGACACATGAGCAACCCGAACGACTTGAAAACTTGAGCCCAATCCCGTGGGATCGAGTCCAATACCCGTTAGGCACACATCGAGCATATGGCCTAAGGAGGTAGTCCATCCCTCACATCGGGTACCGACCTAGCTTGCTCAAGCTGAATAGCCACAGAATTAGTCATACATGAACTTAGGGGGACACGTGGGCGATCATGGGGATTCTGTTGACTTTGATCCCCACTACGCAATACTCTACCACGACTAAGGGTGTGCACAAACTGGTCCATACCTAAATTTGGACTTGAATCGGACCAGAATGGATCGAACTAGACCGGACCGGACCGAGGGATTCAGGTCTGGTCTCAGGTCCTTAAAATTATTAACCCTGGGTTTCCAGTCTAATCCAGGCAAAACTCGAAATATTCCGATCCGAACCGATGACCCGGTATTTTTAATCACATATGAAGATAATCTTTTTTATTGATTGATGGAGTGTTGAAATTTTCTATTCATTTTGAAACAATCCCCACAATCTTTAATAGAATTAAAAATTTGTATTTGTGGTTTGTGAATGTTGTGCTATGAAAATAATTTTTTTTTCAAATTTTGGCTTATTAAATTGCAAATGTTGAAAAATATGAAACAGGTCCAAAACCGGACTGGACTTGAATAAACATGTCCGAACCGGTCTGGACCGGAATAATTCCGATCCAGTCTCCGATCTGTCAAAAAACATGATTCCGGTTCCAATCCAAACCGGTCCCAGTCTGGTCCAATCCGATTTTGGACCGGTGCACAGCCCTAACCACGATGAGTATCACATTGAGGATTAAGAACCAATTGTAATAAGCCATGTAGCACCCATAAATAATATAAATTGAGATGCTCGTAATAAGAAAGGTAAGAAATTCTTTTGTCGGCAATTAGGGACAAACATAAATTATTTGGGAAGTTTTTGACTTTTCCAGGATGTATCTACAAAGATAAGATAGAGATAAAGATGAGGACGAATAATGAAAGCATGATCCATGTGAAACACATGATAAGCATAATAAGCATCTTGATTAATCTCTTAAACGTGACTAATTTCTCAACCCTTAATCTAATCTACCACACAGTTTTCAAAGTTTGGAATAGTTTGACCTAAATTATCTAATCTACCACACAGTTTTCAAAGTTTGGAATAGTTTGACCTAAATTTGAATGGAATCAATTCTAGAAGTACTGAAGGTCAAATCTTTATCCCATTCGTGAATGAAGAAGCCTTGAAGATTAATTTAAGCACGCATCCAACGTGACTGATCATAAGAATTAAACTACAAAGGGATAAAATATCGATTCAACCCAATAAAAAAAAGTTCATACAGATCTTATTCATACGGCCGTATCCCAGAAAGGAGGGCTCCTTACTAAACATGTGATGTCCCATATCATTAGGAGAGACAAAGCAAAACCAAGACGAGCTGTTAAGATGAGTCTGTGTGTGTGAGACGAACTGATGACCAATTTCTTCAGTTATATCATTTTTACTCCATATTTTTTTAATATTTTTTGGGAGTAAATTTAAAACAAGGTCAACTCACCTACTAGGATACCTGATAAATAGCAATAAAACTCTGAAGCATCTATTCATCTACTTTTTTCTTCTTGCCATTTATGAGCTACGGTAGGTACTCCATCTTGAATGCAACCTGACGACTGGGCAAGTCCTGATCATTGCCAACCATGATTCTTCTCTTTTCCCTGTTCCATCTTTCCAAGTGCTAAAATCAATATAGACCCTCATGACACTGCCCACATACCATAAAAATGCCCAAGAATGTGAAGTTTGTGAACGGCAGAGATCAGCCTTGCCTCTCCAAAAATATACCAACCATGAACATTGAATAGGCTGCAGCATGTAACGGATAGTAAAGGATTTTCAAGACGGTTTCTTGAAAATTGGTAATTACTAATTCCTGTCAGAGGGAGAGCCCTGGATGAGGACGAGAAAGAAAGATACTATTGACTACTCCAGATGAACAATTCACCTACTAAGAAAATTTAAACATTCCTTTTGGAGGAAGAACCCTAAAACGAAGGAAGATACTATCCAGATGAACAATTGCCCTAAAAAGCTGGCTCAAGTGGGCAAGGGTTAAAGTGGGTTTGTGAAGTGTGAGAGAGATTTAAGATTCAAATCCCCATGGGGACAAAAAATGGGGAAAAACTATCTAACCACATGAACAATGTTCCAACATAAATGCTACCTATGATAAAAAGAGGATCATTATAGTCAGCTCATCTCTTGTATCCTTGTTGAAATTCTCAGGCATAAACAGCAACTGATATTTTTGATGTCAATACTGTAGGTAGGCAGTCAGTATGCTTCACCTTTCAAACTTTCAGCAAATAGATTGTTTCATTATCATGGCCTCCTCTGTGCTCATCCTTCCCTCTTGCAGGGTATTATAAGGCACTTTTGAGCTGCAAAAACATGGAGAATTTTCAAGTACTACACCAAGATTTCTTCAAAATTGATCATTCATTAAGCCCTGAATGAGAAAGATTCTACTACTCTTGAGTACTCCAGATGAACAATTCACCAACTATGAAATTTTATCATTCTCTTCAAATGAAGAACCCTGAAAACAGACAGTTTAAGTACACCAGATGAACAATTCACCAACATAACTCTGCCTATGATGAGAAGAAGACTATTGTAGCCAGAACATTTCTGCTTTCAGACTTCTAGTAAACAGATTGTTTCATTATCTAATCCTCTGTGCTTATCCTTTTCTCTTGCAGGATAGTAGGCACTTTTGAGCTACACAAACATGGAGAGCTCTTGAACAACCAATTAGAAGTTATGCTCGTTGTTTGATGCTTTAGAATGACAAAATGCCTTCCACTCATGTCACTCTTAGAGCCTTACCCAACCTACAACTAAAAAAAAATTCATACTTGTTTGCAAGAACTAAGAACTTTTTAATCCTAGATTCAAGTCAAAAGCCAGAGTTGATACAATGCCACACTTCTTTAGAGGAGGAATTATAGGATTATTGAATTCTTAGCTTTACTTGAGATTGGGCTTACATTTGACTTATAGACTTCCCACTGGGGAAGGATAGGAGGAGATGAAGGGCAAATAAAGGGGTCTATTTGGCTCCTGTTTTTGAAAACTATTCTTGAGAACAATTTGAAAACACAAAAACATCATCATTTTTGTGTTCTCTGAAAACTGTTCTAGTTCTCTTAATTTAATGTTTTCTATATTCTCTATGTTTTTCAAAACAAAAAAAAACTAGGAACTTATGTATTCTCTATGTTTTCCTTGTTCTCCTTGATTTCCTTGTTTTTCAAAACAAAAAACAGTTTTCAAAAACTGTAAACAAACCAGCCCAAAATTAACTTTTCCTGCCCAGTTCTTTGTCCTTTTATACACCATATTTCAAACTTATAAACAACCTACACAGAGTTAACCACGAGTAAATATGAAAAACAATAGTCAAATATATGGAAATTGTTGAAGAATTTAAATGTATCATTCAATCTAGCATGAGTAACCAAGGCCCAAAAAATGAAGGCTAGTCTCCATTATTGGCTACTTGAGTCTTCAAACAATACCTTATGCAATAAAAGACTGGATTTGGAAATCGTCCATCATGAATCACAAGCTGGAAAATGATTGAAGAGACCAAAAGTATTTGCAATGTTCAGTATAAAGGGGACAGAGAAGCAAACAGCATGATAGAGAACCGAAAAATGTGGTTCTTTAGATTATAACAAAGAAGGAATATCCACACACAACTGATTCAATCATATAACATTGAAGTATTCAAGGATCTGTACAAGCATTATTATTGACTGAGCAGAGTGAACTACTCACAATTTCACAGAAGAAACAATGTAAAACATAAGCATTCATAATCAGAGGAGGACCATGAAACGGGAAATATAAACAATTTCCTCCCACACCGCAAATTACAGAAATTGCAGTTTCTTCAACCATCAATCCGATTAATCAAACAACAACCTAGATAAATTATTTTGATGCCCATGTTCCAGCAACACTGATAGCATGTTTTCCTCAACCTGCAAGCGCCTCAACCGAGGAGAATTTGAAATAAATGTCTCAATAGCATCAGCTTTTATTCCAGAACAATCCACGATATCTAAGCTCTCCAAATATTTGCAGTTTTTGACAATAGAAACCAATGCTGCACCAGTTAGCCCCCTACACCTTCTTAACTTCAAATCAATCAGATAATTACATGAAATGAGCATCGAAATAAACTCCTTATCCAACAACATCTCATTAAAAGACAAATCCAATTTCCTCAACCTTTTTAAGCTTTGTCCTAATGTGGTGAGCATCCCAGGTACCCTTTCCACCGCATCACAATTTATGAGTGCCAATTCTTCAAGCCCATTGCCCATGGCCATTGCAAGAGTCTTGAGGCCATCGCCAATTACAAGACAGCAACTTTGGAGGCGAATACTGGAGAGGCCCCTGAAATTCTGGGCAATAGCAAAGAGATGATTATTATGGAGGTCGAGAGGTAATCTAAGATCAAGTTTCCTCAAATTACACCGACATTCTTCAATGAACCTCAGAAGACCCTCTTCACTGCCACCGTCATAAACCAATAAGGAATCCAGAGATGGACATTTCTGAGCTAATTTCAATAAAACCCCATCAACAATACTCCTACAAGTTCTGAGTTCCACTTCTTGAATACCCTGTAAACACGTATCGAAAGACGAAAATGACCCTCCGTCACCGATACTCTCACAATTGCATAGGCGCAATTTTCGAAGCTTTTTACAGCTTCTCCATAGCCAACCGGTGCCGAAAACATCGGACCCAAGACCCGACAAGCAAAGACTTTCCAGCGGCAACTCTGAATCAGAACCTTCATTTACCCACAACCCATCTTCCTCTTTAGAATCAAATTCTACAAGATCTCTGGAACATATAATTATTGATAATTCTTTCAGAGAAGGCAAAAAACCCACCCACCTGAGAAAGAGAGGAGTGGAGAGTGAAATTGTGAGAGAGTTGAGTTGGGTAAAGGAAGCTGACAGAGAAAAAAGGGCGGATGGCGAAACAGGGGCAGCCAAGAAGCGGAGACAGCGAATAGTAGCAGAGCAAGAAGAAGAGACAGAGCGAAGTAGATAGTCGGAGAAGGCGGTGGTGGAATCGGAGGAGGAGATAGAGAGGGAAGAGAGATAAGGGTAAAGAGATAGAAGAGACGACACACAAGGAGGAGGATTAACAGTAGAATTACGAGGGGGAACACAGAGAGAAAGGGAAGTCCTGGAGTTGCGGTAGAGGCGGAGCCAGCGGCGTGAGACGAGAGAGACGGCGGGAAATGAAGAAGAAGGAAGACGGAGGAAAATTTCCTGGAGGAGTTCGTCGCAGAGGATTGTATCCATATCTACCCACCCACACACCCCAACTCAGCTCAAAGCTTCAAACTGACCGCACGACGATGATAACAATTAAAAGAACATTGGTTCCTAGTCTCGCCTCAAAGCAGGGTTTTTGAAGGGTATTTTCCTTGCTTTTCTCTCACTTTCTTTCTCTCTCTCTCTCTCTATGTTCTTTCTAAGAAACCGTGACAAGAAAGGAGTTTTGATTATTATTATTATTATTATTAGGTGAAGGAGAAATGAAAGAGGTGTAAAATGCCTACATTTGATTTGACCACTCGCGGTTGGTTCCGATTTACGTGTCGTGTCACCCACCTTCATTTACTTACAACTCACTACTCACAACAATAAATATTGAGCCTCCACCGCTACACCCATGACCTAATCCATGTTATTAGTTAATACTTAATATAACAAGAACAACAGTAATAAGAAATTTATTTAGTATAAAATAATGTGATAAGGTCACATTTAAGAAAAAAAAACAAAAAAAAAGTAATAAAATTGATTAGATAACTATTATAGCTGAACCCATCTTATATATCCTAGTTAACAAAGGTAAGTAGCATTAAATAAAGGAAATAATAACATTTCTTAAAATGTTCATTTTTTTTTATTATTAAGATTCAAGTTACTATATTTTTTATTTACCTTATAGGCCTGGCTCGTTGTAAAGGAGATAGGTGCAACGGACAGTCTTTTAAGAATAAAATATTATAACAATGTACAACAAAATGAACAGAAGTCAAAAAAATAATAATAATAATATTGTGATTTTTTAAATTATGAGTATTGAGTATTGTGTTACAGATGCTTTACCCGGGGAGAAGACAAAATGGTTTTTGTTTGGATGTTGTTGTTGTTTTCACTTTCAGCTTGGGGACTTGCCACTTGCAAGTTGCAAGTTGCATGACAACCACCCCCACCTCATTTTCCTCTCCACAATTTGAGTTTTAGAACAAAATAATTTGTTTAAAAAAAAAATTATTAAATTAATTTAAAAACCAAAATAATTATTAAAATAGTATATAATATCATCATATTGCTGGGATAATAATACTAATTATCAATATTTATTGTTCACGATAACGATAATCGAATTTTAAACGATCAAATATCGCTATTATCACGCACACAAGAATCGGAATTATCATCACCGCGTTATCATTCACGATAATGATAATTGCGCTTCAAATTTTCAAATTACTAGTATTTTATTTCAATATTCGATTAATCACCATCGATGCTTACGTATAACAAATATTACACACTATTTTAATAATTATTTTAATTTTTAAACTAATTTAATAATTTAAAAAAAAATTATTTGAGTCTAAAACTCTTACAATTTCATATATATATATATATATATATATATATATATGGACACCAACCAACGCCCCAAAATCTACTCGCTCCATGACCATGACCATCCCATGTCGCGTTTAGATATGTTAATTCAAATTTATCCCTTTTTCGCCAATAAGATTCATGTTTAATTAAAGGGATGTAATTTAATGAGAAATAAATTAAATACAATAATAAGCATAATACAAGTTTTTTTTTTAAAAAAGGAATAATATTAATAAATACTAACTCCTAACTGCTTTTTTTTTCTTTTTTTCTTTTTTTCCTGTTGCCTCTTTCATAGCATGCCCCACCCTCAAACTCATCTTTTTCAAGTGCAACACCACCCTACCCCACTCTCTAACTCTAAACAAATATTCTAGCAAACTTTTAATAAAAATATCTTTTAAAAAAAATATTTTATAAAAAAATATATTGATTTTCAGACATTTTTAATTATTATTTACATAATATGATAATAATTGAAGACAAAAAAAATATTTTAAAACTTGATCATCATTCTCAAAAACAGTTTCCAAAAAAACAATTTTTGAAAACTGATTCATGACATTCTATAAAGCGAAATTGAAAGGATTACAACCTATCTTCTATATTTTTAAAGTAGATTTTATAGGTATGACTTTATATTTATAAATTTTTTTAAATAATAATTATTCAAAAACAAGTAAATACAAAAGAAAACAACTGAAAATGAAATTCTATTTTCCAAAAACAGTTAGCAAACAATCTCTTGGCAACCCCTTTCTATAAGAGTCCATTTCTAGAGCAAAAGATGATAAATGGTGTAAATTTTGGAAATTTACACATTGTTAGTTCATGACTTTCATATTTGCATGAACATTAAAAAACATAAACATCATACCCATAAATCTTTGAACTTCATGTACTTCACATTAATAAGAAGAAAAGCTGATACTCTAATCCATATAAACTCTTTTAATTTAAAGAATTAAGCTACTGTTTCTCTCCCTCTCTCCTCTCTCCTTAAGACAAGCTATGACACCTCTGATCTTTACTTCGTCTATTCTAATTTTTGAACGTCACATGTATATACGAGGTAGAGAGAGGACTGCACTCCCTTTAAACAAATTCTTTATCAAGGGCTCTCTTCAACAAGAATTAACAAAGAATACGTTTCTTCCTTTAGCCAATTGTGATTTCATTTAAAAACATAATATTAAATCATTTAACATTTTACTAAATATATGTTCATATATTCAATAAAATAAACTTTTAAATATTTAACAGCCACATTTATTCTACTACTCTCCCACTTTCAAGACATACAGATGATGCTCACGATTTAATAGAGAAACATTATGTGCAATAAAATAATATGCTAAACCTTTCTTATATTGGCTATACTGTTATATCATTATTGTTGAAATATTAATGTGAGTCATGGCGTGTTGTATGTCATTTTCAAACATAGTCCCTTCCATGTACCATAACACCAACTTTCAACTTAACATGATCATTAGTGAAGATAATAATGGTCCAACTTTAATGTTCAATATAAGACAATTCTTGTCAACATTATTCTAAATCGCTTATGTATACCAAATAGAAACAGAATAACTTTAATACATATGAGCTCGTGGTGTCGGCACATTATCTTAATACAATTGTAATACAATGTCACTAATCACATCTCAAAAATGCCCATCCTTTCAACATGTTCATTATATGCCTCGCTTAATAATCCCTTTGTTAAAGGATCCAATCTATGATTTGTGCTAATGTGTCTAATTGACACTCTTTGTTTCAACTTCTTCTTTGACGGCAAAGTATTTACCTATATGCTTAGCACCCTTAGAATACTACATTCTTAGAGTTAAGACTCCGCAGTAATTATCACAATACCGCCCAGCTATACCGTCGACAATCCTAAGCTCGAAATAAAGCCAGAATCTATATCCAGCTTAATAGCGGCCTCAAAATACGCCACAAACTCAAATTTCCATAGTGAAGTTAATACAGACTGGCCGCACCATGAAATTGCTCCTTCCAAATTAATAGGAACAAGTAAATAAATGTGGATTTTCAGATCAACACATCCAAAGAAAATCGAATCAATATCCAATCACCTTAAGATGATCAGATCTTTTATAAGTGAGCATATGATTTTTCGTTCCCTGCAAGTATCTGAGAATTTTCTTTGCAGCCTTCCAGTGATCTAAACCTGGATTACTTTGATACCTGCCCAAAGATTCCGACAAAGAAAGCTTATGTCCTGTCCGGTACAGCTTGAGATACATTAAACTCCCAACAAATGTATGGCATAAGGAATATTTCATTTTTTTGCTCGCTCCACCATTTTCACACGTATAGCATTAAATTTTATCCCCTTCGAATTGGAACTACACCTACGAGCATTTCCATATTAAATCTCTCTAGAATTTTATTAATATAGGTTTTCGAGACAACCCTAATAATCCTCAGGATCATCAATGAATATTTCTATTCCAATCACAGGTTGCCTCCCATGTCTTTCATTTCAAAATTTCGAGAGATATTTCTCGTTTGATAATAAAACCAAGGTCATTAGTATAAGCAAATATCATCAACATATAGAACCAGAAAATAAACTTGCTCCACTAACTATATATACCCTGATCAATCTGTTAAATCCAAAGGAAGTATGGTATCATTAAACTTAAGATACCACTGCTGGGAAGCTTATTAAACCACATATTGATTTCCTTTGTAATTTTACACACCATGTGTTCCTTTCCCTTAACTGAAAAGCCTTCAGGTTGATCCATATAAATCTCTTCTTCCAAATTTCCATTAAGAAAGGCAGTTTTAACATCCATTTGGTGTAACTCTAAATCATAATGAGCTACCAAAGCCATAATGATTCAAGATATCTTTCTGTAGACTCCAAGTAAAAGTTTTTATGGGTCACGCGCATCTTTGAAAGTAAAACCCTTGGCAACAAGTCCGGCTTTGCTATCGTCTACTGCCTTATCGAGTCGCGCTGGTCCCAGCGAATCCATTTACATCCGACCCTTTTACATCCTTTAAAGCAATTCAACAAGATCCGTACTGATTCTTGATCCATAGATTTTAACTCTTTCCATGGCATGAGTAACCATTTACTGTGAATCATTACCTCGCATGGCTTGTGCGAACTCCGATCATTGTAAATTCCTAAGTCACTCCCACTCTTGTAAATAAACCGCCATAGTCATCAAGAATAAGACCTTCTTTCTTCAGGATCTCCTCAGCCTGTACTTTGTGGTTCAACTACCACAGTTCACTATTGACATTTTCATTATGGAGCGTCAAATCATTACCTGGTTGTTCTGGGACTTTATTAGGTTGACGCATAAGCTCGAACAACAATTGTAGAAGTTTTAGGCACGTAAACGTGACCCTTAACTTTAGATACAACATTTATGCATTTGATCACATTCTACTAATGTCACAATTTCAATGGAACCTAGCATTTCCGCATTCAACAATTCTTGTAATATGAGTTAATAATAAAAATCTATATCCTCGACTTTCGATATCCAATGAAATAACCATTGATTGCTCTAAAGTCCAATTTCTTTTCTTTGCGGATTGTAAACCTTACTGCTAAGAACTCAAATGATAAATGTTCCAAACTGGTTTCTTCCCGCCCATAGTTCAGTGGTATGTTTTTGAAACTCGCTTTACTGAACCCCTGTTTAGCAAAATACATGGCAATTCCCACGCATATTATCCACATTGATATAGGTGAAGATGAGTGACTCATCATACCCTAACCATTTCCATTAAAGTACGCATTTCGCCTTCGCAACACCATTTGATGTGGTGCACTGCATTGTGTATCGAGCACAAATACCGTGTTTCTCAAGAAATTTAAGAACGGCCTGGACACTGCCCCGATTCATCATACTTTCCATAAGATTCACTAATTTCATTCAATCTTATAATTTTCATCTTCTTATCTAATTGCCTCTCAACCTCTTTAATATACATTTCAAGTGCATTAACATTGAGATTTGTCATGCAATAGATAGATGTAACCATAACGTGAGTAAAGGTAATAAAATATTTTTCTCCACCAATAGATGGAGCATCAAAAGGTCCACATATGTCAAGGTGTATAATTTCAATAGTCGTGGTACTTTATGGCTCCTTTCTTATGTCTGTTTGTTTCTCTTTAATATAACTAATGCATACTTCAAGGTCGCAAATCAAGTTTGAAAGAATTTCATTCTTTATTAATCTTGCATTCTTTCCTGGATATATGACCTAAACGCTATGCCACAAATAAGCGTAATTTCATCAACTAAACTGCTTAATGCCACCATTATGATGTAAGGTCATTAAGGTCTCAAGAAACATTATCAAGTTTAAAGTCCGTAGAGACCATCACATAATATTCCGTAACTAATAAGTTTACTATTTTTTGAATAAACCAACGATCCAGATCCAAACTTAATACAAACTCTGCCACATCAAGTTTAGGGGCAAAGAAACTAAATTCAAGTGGAAAATGTAGGGGTACATGTGAGAGTTTGAAACAAATCCAAATAATGTCCAAAGATCTAAAACTAGACGATAAGTTCCAATGCTCTTAACGAACCTTGTTTCATTCCCATGAACACAAAGCTCTCATTTGACTTTATGGTTTGGATCGTAAGGAATCCCTGCATCGTATTTGAAATGTGAGTAGTGGAACCAAAATCTATCCACCAAGTATTATGAGGAACTTCAGTAAAGTTTGATTCAAAACATACCAAAGCACCAAGGCTTACCTTCTTTCAAACCAAGCTTTACGCTTAGGTAATCTTTTCTTCAAGTGTCCAACTTTATAACAAAAGTGGCAATTTATTACCACGCCTTCATGTTTTTTGTAAGAGTCATCTGTGCTGCGCAAACCCTTTTTCTTGCTCTTCCTGTACTCCTCTTCTTAAAACTCTTTCACTTTCGATGACTTAGAGACGCAAATGCAGAATTTTCTTGATTCTTTAACCTTGCTTTCCTCGAACAAGCATACCGGGTCAATGATTGATATTCCACTTATCCTTTATAGTGTTATAATTCATTTGAAATGGACCATACTGTTTAGGAGGCAAGGAATTAAGTATAAATTGCACTAAGAAGTACTCATCCACATTCATGCCCAAGTTCTTTAATTTTGCTGCTAAGGTAGTCATCTCAAGAACATGCTCATGCATGGTAAGTGAACCATCATACTTCTATGGTGGTCAAGGTACTCATTAATGTACTGAAGAGTTGACTATCGCTAGCCAGATTTCTTCCGCTAATTTCTTAAATTCCTTAGCACTTTCGGGCCAGTAGTATGTGCTTTTATATTGTTTGCAACCTGTCATTCAGACAGAAACATTAAGCTTAACTGCTCGATCTTTCCCATGCTTTATGTAAAGCTTTTTCCTGTATTTTCATCAAGACAAGAAGAGGGCTAATCATATAATACAATCACATCCAACACCTAAGGAAACCGGACTTGTTCCCACCAAATGAGAATTAATCCATTAAATAAGGGAACAGATGAAGTGATGCGAACAGAAATGTACTTTACATCGCAAATAATGTAGATAATCATACATTAATGTTGGAGTCATAAAATTTATCACATAATTTCATTCAAATGCGTAATACTATAGACATATGAAATCAAGTTTCTTCGGGAAATACTAAGATATACTAACATAACAATAATTGGTAATTAAGATATGCACTGACTAGATCTATTTTGCTATCTTTGGATATGCAAAATAAAACCAATAGAACATACTAATCACCACAATTATATTTGTCATATATTAGAACAAGTAATCAACCTTTGGGCTAATTCGAAAATGTTCAATATTGATAGATTTTCAATCTACCCACAACAAATAAAATTTTATATCTTAAATGTCATTTTAAAACTATAAAGTTATGGGTAATTGAAATTAATTTATTAACTGGAATTTATTTCTAAGATTTGGCCACTTTGGTGACTAACAAATCAATAATAATATAAATTTCAAATTATAAATATATATACCACTTAAGCAATCAATAAAATGTATAAACATATATATCTACCAATCGGAAACTTTATTATAAAGATCAAGTAAATTATTCAAATTGTCATTTCTTTCTTATATTTGTGTTAACTTCCAAATACCCACATGCATTCAAAACTGTCTCAATGGGGCTAAGAAACGGATAGTGCACAAAGAAAAGCAACTTGCTATATTCAAATGTGAAACCTGTATATGCAATCATTCATTGAAATTATCCTTGAACATGAATATATAAGGGGGCATTAAACTGGCTAGATTGAAGTTTCCGGGCATGAAAACATAATCTAAAGACACGGGTTAAAAGTTAATACTCTATGTGCTCACTACCATTTTCAAACGGCTTTCTTTCTTTTTTTCTTTTATTGACACTCTATGCAATCAGAGTAGAAGACATTATTCATCTCTTTCTAAGTCAATTGTCCCATGCTATTAACACATGCAACTGGTGCCAAAGGTTAAGTGGACACTGACGAACTTATTCGAAAAGCGGGTTTTGCACAGTTAATAAAGATTCACTCACACAAGATTTCATTACCCATTTCATGTATTCCTCTCCCTCATCCAAGACCCACGTGAATCGATGCATGAAGGCCTTAAGCAAAATTTTATACATATATTTAATCACAAACCTGTAAATACAGCGGTCAATTTCTCGATTCCGACGCAGATTTATTTCAAATTCATATACACCATTCTTGCTCACGTAAAAAACGATGGTGTAAACTAAAATAGTTTGCATTTTCGTGATCCGATTCTGGGGCAGATATTCTAACATAACATTCATGATTGCAAATTAAATACATGAATTCTAAACCACGCCCGATACTACACGCTGGGGCTCACGACTTTCATATTCGTATTTAACATTAAAAAACATAAACATCATACCCATAAATTCAACTTCATGTACTTCACATTGCTAGTAGCAAAGATACCTGATCCATATAAACTCTTTTCAATTTAAGAACGAAACGCGTTTCTCTCCCTTCTCCTCTCTCCCCAAGATGTTAACGACACCTCTCGATCTTTACTGTGATCTATTCCACTTTCGAACGCTGTTACGCATATACGGTATAAGTATGACGACTGCACTTTAAATACCTCTTTATCGGGCCATTCTCCATCGCACTCACCAAAGAAACAGCGCCTCTCTTCCTTAAATGCCTACCAGATTTCGTGATTTAAAACATAATATTAAATAATTTAATATTTTATTAAATATATAAATATATATCTCAATAAAATAAACTTTAAATATCATTTCGCGCTTCACATTTATTCTAACATCTATTTACCCATGTTTTGACATCTATTCACTTTACATATCATATTATAGTATTCCATTCTTATAAACTTTACATATGACATTACAATATTCCATTTTTATAAGAATTCCAGTCTGAAACCTCTCGTCTCGTACATCATCCATCCCTTTATCACTTGAACCATATCTCAAAAGTTATTTACTAATATTTATTCTTCTAGAAATTCGAACTAGAAATTTGTGGGTTTCAAGAGCACCATTTGAACCAAGCAAGAAGCAATCTTGCTATACGTCATCTTTTGTTTTGTAAAAGAAGATGTGGTTGGAAATGAAACAAACAGAAAGGTTATAATTCAAAAGAAGAAGCCCCACAACTGAACTTTACTCTGCAGAGTGCAGAGAGAGAGAGAGAGATCAATTATCAAACGCAACCACAAATAGTAATAGGCAGCCCCCACCCACACTAGGCTGATGCTGGAAGCACCACAGCCATAGGTTCCTAGGGGGGGCCAAAACACAGGACTTCAAAACCTTTTGGGAAAATGTAAAGAGAATTTTCCACTATTCAAGCAGAAAAAAGAGTGTAGTAATTAATTAAAGCTTTTTGGATGCTATTTTATTGTAAGTTCCTTACCTGTGGAGGTGGGCGTGGAATATTATTGCCCTTTAACCTCTGGGGCATCTTCTATTACGACTGTCCAAAACAAAAAATATATTCCATGGAGAGCATAAATCCATGTCAGTGAGAGGGCTGGTCTTCATCAATCTTTCTTTCTTCTTCTTTCACTTCAATTTACTTCCATTGGCATCACTAAGCAGTAAGCAAGCACCTTTCTTAACACTGATAACAAGCCAAATGGTTTCTTTTTCTAGATGATTAACTCCCTTCAATTCAAAGAAAAGATGTCCACACCACCATATTTAATAGGAGCAAATATGCTGATTTTCCTTCCATATCCCCCTCTCTTCTAGGGAGTAGACAGTTGAGGTAGATATTAGATAGCCAAGTTGAAAGAACACTCTATACTCCGAAAGAGATCACTGCTGTGGATTACAAGGCATCCAATGCCAGGTTCTTAGAATAAAGGTTTTGGTCCCTCCCCCTGTAAAAAAGCTCAAGCCATCCACTCCCTATGCTGAAAATCAAACTAAACTAGAGCTGCTCTGCTAAAATCGTTTCGAGCACAATTTCGTAAACACAGCACATCCATTTTTGTTCTCTAAATTTAGTATTTTATGTGTTTTCCGTGTTTTTCATAACAAAATAAAAATGTAACCAATCATGTTCTTTCGCTTTCGTTTCTTATTTTTCAAAACAAAAACAATTTTCAAAAACCGTAAACAAATACGCCTAGGCTTCCATACCCAATGAACCTTACCAACACAAATTCTTCATGATTTCTAAAACTGATTAATGGTGCCCTATGGTGTAGGTGCATGGTTAAGAATTCAATGGATATCAAATTTACAATGAGAAGATCCTCATAGATGGTCACAAATCCACAACTTATTATGCTTTCAACAATCAGACTTCATTTTATATTGGATTGGGTTTGATCAGCAGACTCAATTGAGTAAACTAAGCAAATTCCACCATGATATTCCTCATTCTACAAGTTTTAATTGTCTTGATCGATCAGCTTCCTCTATATTACCACCTATTTGATGACCAATCAACCTCAGGCAGTCTTGGTATGTCACCTGCCTGCACTATAACATAAAGCTAGACTTTTGACAAAAATACAATTTCTTAGAAAAAAATATTTTTGTTAAAATATGACACTTTGAAATTGTTTTTAAATCTACAACACTTTTATAATGACATCAATTAAAAATTGTCCTATTGAAGAGGTAACTTCAATTTAAATATAGAAATTGTCTCTTCAAAAGCAAACCTTGAAAAGTCAATTGAAGTTTTCCATTCAAATGATAACTTTCAATTGGATTCCTTGAAAGCATATGTATAATGGGAAATGATTTTCAAAGGTGCCATATCTTGGGAAATACTTTGTTACAATTGCTGTGTTGGTTTTTTTCTTTCAATATCCCCATAAAGCCCCTAGTGATCCGTGTCTGCGATACAGTTAGACTTCCCATGTAAAATTCAGATGATGGGAGAGTACACACCCAACACCAATTAATAAAAACAAAAAAAAAAAACAACAGGGGCCTTAAGCTGTCTTTTTGAAGCTCTAATCAACAATGCACAGCATAAAATTGAAAGGAAGCTTTAACAAGGATGGAGCAAAATCCAAATGCACAATGCCCAGCAAGGCAGATGAACCATACCTATATAGAGGTAAGTCGCACTGTTCCATGCAGAAAGGCATATGATCCAATCAGAAGCCGCTGATGTTGACACTCTCAAAACCTTCAAATGCGCCTTTCAACACAAAAAATGCAGCAGGTGGAAATCCAATGAATCCCAGTACCAGATTACAAGCTGCCCTGGTGAAAGCTTTCAAGCTGCGGGCTCTAAGATCCAGCCTCAATGGATGAGCTACTAAACACATTGGCAATTAATAATAGAGTCCCAATCTCTGCAGCGCGGTTAATAACAGACATATACAAGCCAATAAAGGCAGCTGAGATTGTCGATTTTTGTGATACACCATTCCCTTTTTTGAGATTGAGCTGCATCAGCATATAATCGCGAACCCAAATGATCCATGTTGCTAATTTTGCTTATCCAGTCGAGCATTTGATTGCTGAAGTAAAAAAAAACACCCAAACAATGGATGATGAATACTTGTTTTGCTGCATAAAGCCATTTCCAAGATTGAAGGATGTTTTGATGCTCATCATCAGCAGACTTTGGGAAAGGAGAGTCCTGTGTTTCTTATTAGCATCAGAATAGAGTATGGTTGCAAACTATTGGGAGAGGTGCAACAAGGAGCGCAAAAGCAATCATATAGACTCCTACTGAGACGAACTTGCTAGGAGATGTTAAAAGGTAAAGAAAAAATGACTGGTGGAACTTCTCAAGGAGGTTGTTTACTGATCGTATGACTCCTTCAATCAACCCAGTAGGCAAAGAAACCCCAAAACCTTAAACAACTATGATACAAGAATAAAGGACATCCACAACCCCAATATTAATCACTGTAGAGTATATTAAAAAATAATGAATATTGATGATCAACAGGGAGGCATATGAATTTAAGAACACTATGGAGGAAGATGCTTTGCTCTGCTCCCGGTTGAAAGCAGTCACAGACTACAGAATATTCTATAGACCACCATAAGCTTGAAACATTTTACAAAAAAATGGATGGTTTTCCTCAAACATTTTTTTTTTTTTTTTTAATAGGTAAAAGATGTGCTATCTATGAGCTACAAAAATGGTGACTCCAAGAGAGTACAAGAAACAACCTGGACCTCAGCGGCACACAGCACAAGCAAAGAAAAAACAAAAACAGACCCAAAAAGAAAACACAAAGAAACAGCCTGCAAAACCCAGCAGCCCCCAAAACCTTCCCTACTACCAACTGGCAGGAGAAAAAACTGAGCAGCAACACAACTTCACCAAGAATTCAGCCAAAAATCAAACATCACCTGGGAGCTTCAGAACGGGCCAACCCAACCCATTTTCGCCACCCATTCGAAATAAGGCCAAAACAAGCTAGACTAATCCGCCCATTTCTTATTCTAATAGTTTTTTACCAAATTCATGCGTTACAGCCAAAACGGGCTAAATCGAAAGATAAACTATAAAAAATGCTAAAAAATTTAATTTGGCTAAATTTATCATTCTTCAAATAAAATAAATAATATACAAATATATAATAATAATTAATATATAAACGATTGAGTGCTAAACAATATAATAATAGTGTTGAACTTAAATAAATAAATAACGTTAACACTCAAGTATAACCAAAGTACCAAACAACCAAATTAAATAATACCAAACAATAAGAACAACTTAATAACATATCTGAAAAAACAACTCCAAATATCAAATGAAAATCTCATATGCCTCACTTTCACTCATCCTCATTATATCCAATAATAACATATGATTTCACATCAAAAATATAGATATCCTCGATGGTAGTTGAGTTAGCATCATCTATTAATTAATTTAGAATGTTAACAACATAAATTTCATTTATGTTTGGAAAAAAAAAATATTTTTTCCAAAATTGCATCTCAACCGTATAATAATAAAATATCATATTTGTTTGAAAATCTATCTTGCTAAAATATATAATCATACTAGAAAAGAAATTAGTATATAATTTTTGTTAATTATTTTAAAAATAACATTATTTTGTTATTAACACTAATTTAAGTGATAAAATTATTTAAAATATACTGATAATTTAGTTATTAAATTTAATTTAATTTATAAACTAATACAACTTCATTTTTATCAAAAAAAACATATATGATTAAATAAAATTTAAAGGATAAACAAAAAAATGAAATTGTAAATATTTAAAATAGGATTAATGAGGATAAATAAAATATATTTATTATTACAACCTGTAATTTATTTAATTCTAAATTTTCATACAAGATTTTAAATATTAAATTATCATATAAATTATATTAAAATATACATTTAGAAATTGAAATAAAATAGGTAAAACAATAAAGTTTAATATATTAACTACATATTATAATAATTGTTATTTTAAAACCCTATGCTACAAAAAGTTAGAGCAACCAAATATCACCCTATATTTAACCGAAAATCTCAATTACTTAGTTAGTTACTTACAAAACGAATAAAAATTGTGGCCAATTCCGCTTAACCCGCCAAACTCCACATGGGCCACTACAAAACTGTCGTGCCAATTGGACTCCAATTTTATCTCAGCCTTAAATTTTAACAACCCAACCCTCCCAAAATTGGGGCTAAAATGGGCTGAGCCCACCAGCTCTAACATCACCCATATTATTCCATAAATTGAGGTCTAGCTCAAGTGGTAAAGGGATGGAATGGGATTATGAATTCGAGTCTCAATGTAGGTAAAAAAAATCATTTACCTATCAAAATAAATTTGCATATGTGTGTGTGTGTGTATTATTGCACCCAAAGTGTGTTTGACAGTTCCCATGAGAGCAAAGTTTTTGCCGCATCAGTAAAAAGAAATAGGAAAACTATTGGTGTAGTAGCACAAAGCAATTCTACCTCGGCAACAACACTAAAGTAGAAGGGTAGGAAGGCGAAGAGAGATCCTAACACACCCTTAGAAATTAAAAAAGTGAGATTAAAATTATGTGAAGTGGTAATGAAAATAAAATATGGAGACAATCCAACAATAAGAGAAGCATTACAGCATGTGGGCTGTAGCCTCTGAAATTTTCATGTCAAAATCAATTCAAATAAAGGTTTCCAAAACCTTTACTTGGATATCCTAAATTGCCAGGCAGCATTTGATACATAAGAAGGCAGGTTATACATAGAAACAGGAGATGCAATGAGAACTTACTGGCCACCACGCTGAAGAAACTCTGTCACTTCGACCTATTATTCCAATAATGCTTTAGGGGTGAAATCTCCAAAGTGAATTGCACTCTGACTTGGTAATCATTTAAAAGCGCCATGGGGGCCAGTGGGGGATACCAATGCCTAGCAGCAGGACATATAACATAACTCTTAGTCGTTA
Source organism: Tetrastigma voinierianum (assembly GCA_016808115.1). Lineage (NCBI taxonomy): Eukaryota > Viridiplantae > Streptophyta > Magnoliopsida > Vitales > Vitaceae > Tetrastigma > Tetrastigma voinierianum. The sequence goes on from JAEQBH010003561.1 coordinate 44,813, forward strand.
TTGAGAAAATTAATATGTTTATCCTTCCAATGAACATGAAATATAAGGTAACAACCACAAACCTCCTCAAATCCTTTTGTCACACAGTTGACAATAAACAATCAAATGTTACACCTGATAATACAAAGAACTTGCAAGTGTGGCGGTGCATCATATAATCTGTTATGAATACCAAACATTGGGGATTTAAGCTCTTAGCTATATATCCCACTAATTCAAAACTTCACCTAATAATCCTTAGATATTTGTTTAAGTATGACAAAATTTTTCATTTTACCGCAACCTGGCCTATGTACTGGTTAAAGAGTTCACTAACATTAATGAGGATTCAGATTTGGCATCTTGACCATTAGAAGTCAGCATATATATCAGAGTGGTCTTCAGCCTCTTGTTTTCTACTTGAAACTAATACAAGACAGCAGCCATAGTGCCAGCACGTCTAAAATCATCAGATATGTTTCTCTCTGTAATAGGACTCTTCAATCTATGATGAGCATTGCTTTCACAACATATCTCAGAACCTAGTTTCTCAAAACCACCAAATACAGGTGTGTGATAATCTCTTAGCCATGCAGATACTGAAGCATATTCTCCATATCGGGAATCTGCAGCAAGCCATATAATATCCTTGGCCAGCCATGTAACTCGTGCAAGTAAGGAGAATAATGGAGTATGCGAGAAGAATGATGAAGCCTCAGCCAGGATCAATCTTAGGAGAATTATAAGGTGTCACCAAGACAATAGCTTCTTTACCATCACCACGGGGAGCTCTTATTATTCCAACAGTATTAACACCACGTGAACAAATGTGGTTCTCTGATTGAGGGTGGAACTTGTGATAATTAACATCAGCACTCAAGTCTGACATGCACCAGCTATGTCTTAAACTTTTCTGCATCAGAATGTGAACAAGAAACATGTTAAACCTCACAAGAAACAGGAGAAAACTGCATCAGCTTTTTCTCCTCGGATGACATGGTCTGTGTTGCCACCACCCAACTTTTTGGGAAAAGGTGCTAAATGGGATGGAACAGCTGGCAAGAAAATTAATGAAGAAAAGTGATTTGCAAATAGAAAAATTAGAGGCAGCACTAGCAGACTTGAACAGTGCCGTTGTACAGAAGTAAATATTCAACAAGCTTTAGAGAATTATAAAAAGTGAATATATGTTATTGAATTAACCAATCTTTTGAACCAACACTTAGAACCAAGCAAAAAGGGAAAAGAATTATAAATAAAAGTTGATCAGAGTCACTACAGGATAGGAAATCTGACTCTGCAATGTTGGCAACAGAACAACCTCTTCTAAGAAAATGAGAGAACAATCAGTTCTCTCAAAGGTACAAAAGAAATATGAAAGAAATACCAAATAGCTTTCGACTAGTTCTAGATTAAATGCAACAGAAAATCATCCTATAACTCTAGCGACATTCATCAGAATTCAGATGAAAGCAGGTTCACTCAATTAGCAGAGAAGGCCATCTTTATTTGATTTTGCATCCTGTGTCTTTGAGGATTAAGACTGCTCTATTATCACTAAAGTTGTAATAAGATTCACTTTTTAAAGAAGGCTACAAGGTATCCAGTAAAATCATAAATGTACCTATAACATAATACTACAAAATGGCTCGGATTGACAGCTCATGCTATTAGTTTTTCATCATGATATGTAATGGAAGCTTTATGGGCCAACATTGAATACAATGTCTCTAGGACAATTCATGATCTTCATAAAAGTATCCAGACAACTGTCTTACAAAATGATATTGGAAGTCATTTGAAAACCAAGTTTCTAATATGCATGAAGTATCTTGGTTACAAGATCAAGCAGAATGCACTTCTATATTACGGTTAATGCAACAATGATGCAGTAAATATCCAGAATGTGCTTATCCCATCAAGAAAACTCTCCAGTGCAGGCATCCAATGATTTAATGAAACAGAATAGAGAACATAGCAGCAAACATGCAACATGCAACATGCAAGCTTCCTATGTCATGGAAAAGTGCTACAACTGTAATCCGTGAGTACCAAAATGAATCGCTCATATATGACACTTCCAAAAGCATTAACATTTCTATTTTGAACCATGAATTATAATTGATCTCAAATTGGCACTCCTAGTAGTTTTCAACATGTTTAGGTATAGAAGTCAACTTGTGCCGGAAATGTAATAGTTAAATGTGAAAAGGATATAACCAGAATTATTAAAGAAGAAAGAGGACACTGGTAATTGTCAAATATAATTTAAAGGACATAAAAGAAGAAGATTATATGCCATCGTAGAATTTTGATAAGTTGAATTGCAAATAGAATGAAATTTGAGGACTAAATAGAAAAGGGGAAAAAGCTTGAGCCAAATTCCCTTAAATTTGGATAGTGAATAAATAGGGACTAGTGCTATTCGGCACTCCTGTCTAGTGCTACCCAACACTTCTGTTTCGTGTGATAGCACAAGTCATCGCTACACGACATTCTCGCATACAGTGCTACCAAGACTTGTTTCATGTTGCACGCCCTGCTCGTTGCTTCGACACTTCGTTTCAAGATCAGATACCTTCGGGTACCTATTGTACTACATCCTCCAACACAGTCATCGTCTATGCATAAACATTTATATGAAAAGTATCCGGCTAATGAAATGTTATGAAAACATAAGTAATCGGCCCATGCTAAGGCATACTCTCTCGTCTCAGATCGTAGTTTGAAGGGTACCTTCGTTATGTACCTTACGGAGTGATAGAATAAAATTATGCGCAAACATTTACACCTCGCATTTATATCGTAATTACATCATTGCAAATGCTCATATATTTTGTTTCTCACTAAGTTAGATGCTTAGCACTGGGTGTTTCATCCATGCCCCAAAGAAGTCACCGTGACATCCCGCACTCGCCAAGACCAACACAACATTAAGAGTCCACCTTATGTAGGTCCTTGATCTTGTTTTGATTTTGTAATACATATGTAAATGTAATATTTTGTTATAGTAAAATTTGTATGAATACAAGTAGTTATGGACTCAAGCATATATGTACAGGACATTTTAAACACTTAACTTCACGATATAGCTTTATTTATATATGATATGAAGTCAAGAGTTTTCTGTACTTCTCGCTTTAAAACAAGTTTATATCATTTATAATTCATGTTGAATAAGCATTCAAATAATGCCGAAAAATCGTGTTAATGTCTCACTTAGGTGGCATCCTCACTCTGCCGCAGTCGTGGGAAGTGGTGCCACAGCTAGTGGTATCGTGAGCCAAGCTTTAGGCCTTTCTGGAAAATTATTAGGTTAAAAATGTACTTACATAGTATTATGTTGGCCTAGCTGCGCAGATGCCTGGTGGGGTGGTGGGGTTCGTGACCGCCGCATTCCCGAGGTCGAGGTCAAAGTGAGATGGGCGATTTATGCAATGGAACATCAAAATTCTCTCAGGAATAACGAAGGGGCTCGCTTTTTGAGTTTTGAAAGTGGCGAAGAGGTAGATCGAGTATCAAGTTTGGGGCGCGCTGGGGACTGAAAACTCATCACCAGAAGAACGTGGGAGAATACATGGGACAGCAAACTGTGGTTTTTCGCAGGAGAAAGCTGGGTGAGAGAATGGGACTCACAGACCACACAGTAAGGACAAGGATTGGAGTAAAATTGGAGACATATGATTCCACAGGCTTGACAAGGAGACCCAAGGAGCCTACAGCCGGTAGGCGAGATCCTGCAAGGTGAAGAACTCAACTCCCAAACACAGCTGAGGGGATATGGCTACCAAGAACCCGCCAGGGAATGGTGGGAGCGGTCGGCACATCACTCTCGAGTCCAAGATGAGAAGAGAAACCCAGCCCACAGATCAACGAGGGCGACCACACTCGGGAGAGTGGATGGTGGCTTTCGAGAACAGGAGGAGACGCGGTGACAAGCACCTGGGGCCTCATCAAGTCGACTAATCTGGGCATTCCCTGGTCAACGGTTCGAGGTAAATCGGTGGGTCAAAGTTCAGCTCTGGCGACGGCCGCTAATCAGAGGTGGGCAGAGAGCCGGGTGGGCTATTCAAATTTCAAATTTCTTCCGCCATGACAGCAAAAGCTTTAGCGCATCGCTTTGGCCATGTACCAAAACAACTGGCTTTAAACCGGCCCGCACTAAGGCCACTAAAAAGAAGCTTCTCAAGTAATCCGTACCAAGCCCCGTCTTTCTCCTTTCTACAAGACAGGCGAAGGAGGATCAAATAACGACCGAAATTATGGAGAGGTAAAGGAAGAGAACGTCCCAAGTACAGGTGGAATCACAGAGAATAGAGGCTCCATTGGACGAATTCTGCTTTATTAAACAAGCTCGAGATGTCAATGCTCATTGCCCTCTTTTTCGGCCGACCCTTTTCAAGCGGGGTTCTTCGGGATCCGGGGTTCACATGTTCTAGAGAGGAGGTGGAGGGTGACGCCGCTGAGATCAGGGCGCAACTAAATGAAGGAGGAAGCAACAAGAAGGTATGATGGGCGGAGTACGCGGCTTATGGAGGGCATCGTTGATATGAGACTTTAGCAAGAGAAGGGTATGAAATTAGAGGACAAAGATGTCAGAACAATTAATTTCGATTTATGATCGAGGGTTTAGACTCGGGGATTATTGAACCTATGCAAATGGTGAAAACCTGCACAAAGGACCGAGACTCCGATGCATGTTCCGCTTCTAGGTGTGAACGGAACCAAAAACAGAGTGCACGAGCAACCACGGGTAGAAGTGGGAAAAGTGCAAATGCAGAGATAGGGAATTTCTCATAGTTAGGATGAAGATCAAATCTTATCGGGAATGTGAGAGGGGCGATCAATCCCGAGAAGAGAAAAGTGATCAAGCATTTTATCGTGGGATCGTGGATTCTGTGTGCTCAGAAACTAAAGTTCAAAATATGAATCAGCTAAGTAACGTTTGGGGCGGAGATTTCTCAGAGCGGTGGTCATGGATGTTTACGGAACTACTGATAAGATCCTGCTGACATGGGATAAAAGAATTCCTTTGAGGTCAATCTAGACAGTGCAGCGGAGTTTTACTGCTTCCTGTTCGTTCCGAAATGTGGAGGATGGATTCCATTGATCTCTTCACAGAGTTTATGGTCCAGTCATTCAAATTCCAGCAGCAGACTGGAGGAGTCGGGTCGTTTAGAGGCTATGGACTGCCTCGTGTATCGGGGAGATTTTAATGCCTCCATCTCACCAATGAAAGCAATGGGGCGTGAAGAATTATCAGCTATGCACTGCTTTCACACACGACGACTGGGGTGAGAGACTCATTTTTACTGTGGGGCCTTTACGGAGCTGGCACCAATGGCCAAACTATGTCTAGGATTGACAAGTTCCTAGTCTCTGGGACCTGGAAAGACTAAAGAGAAATCACACAAAGTACTTTCCTAGACCGCTCGACCACTTCCCTATCCTCAGATGGAGGAGGCACGATCGTGACCCTCCTTCCGATTTGAAAATACGCACACAATGAGCTTTAAAGACCTCCTTAAAGGTGGTGGCAAGGGTTTAGTTTCAAAGGTTCGTGCCTATATTGGCGAAAAGCCGAAAGGTTTAAAAGGAAAGCTAAAGTATGGAATAAGGAGCGCAGAATGCGTAAGATTTTGGGGAAGGCTCAGTCTTCTTTAGAGTGGATTGTCGATAATGTGGAAAAGAAAGGAGTCACTTAGTTGAATCGAGAGAGAGCTAGCCAAAGATGACTACAGAAAATGGTCGTTGTTGGAGGAGGCTTCTTGGAGACAAAAATCAAGAGAGCTCTGGCTTAAAGAGGGGGACAGAAACACCGGTTTTTTCCATAAAATGGCAAACTCGCATAGAAGGAGGAACGCAATAAACAAAATCAAAATCAATGGTAGGTGGCTCACCGATGATACCGCATCTCGTAGTAAAGGGATTGTTGATTTAGTTTAAAGGACAACCGGCTCTGGACCTGTGTGTTCTCAAGGCCCGCTTCCTGTTTCTGCTATTTCTCATAGCAGTGGAACAGAGGATGCCGACGCCAGTTCTCAAGTTTTCGTAGGAGGAAGTCTCATGTACCATTGCCTGGGCCTAAATGGTGAAAAGGCCCCGTACGGACGCTTCCCCAATCGCTGTCCTTTGTCGGGAGTTTGTTAAAGGAGAAGCATGTGAGTTCTTCAAGGAATTCTATGAGAGGAAGAAATTTGTAAAGGTTAAATGCTACCTTCCTAGTGTTGATTCCAAAAAGGAACGCTGAGGATGTAAAAGACATGTGCCCATTGGGCTTATTAGAAGCTTATATAAGATCTCGCCAAGGTGCCGCGAATGGGACCGAGTAGCGGTGTTGAACAAAGGGATCTCCATCCCAAAACGCCTTTGTCAGCGTAGGCAAATCCTAGATGTCGCTGCATCGCTAATGAAGCTGCGTGATTCCATGTCGAGAATAATGATGGCGAGCCGGGTATGCAAGTTAGACATTGAAAAGGTTTATGATCATGTAAATCGGGAGTATGTGATCGAGGTTATGAGAAGAACGGGTTTCTGGCCAAAGATGGACATCTCGGAGGTATGCCCACCGCCTCTACTCTATCCTTATCAACGGGTTTCGAGGGCTTTTCCAAGATTTATGGATTCGGCAGTGTGGACCCCCTATCCCTCGTATCTCTTTGTCTTAGAATGGATATCTTGGCGACCGGTAAACAAGGCCGCGGGAAGGAATTTCCGCCGATGTAAAATCAGCAGAGAGGAGGAGTCGAGGTGTCACACCTTCTCTACGATGATACCTCGTTGTTCTCAGAAAATAATCCCTTCACTAACCCGTTTGCTTCGAGATGGATCTTGATGTGGCTCGAGTATTCCCATCTGGGCTGAAAATCAACTCGGAGGCAAAGCGCAGATTTTCCTATCGAGGGCGGGAGAATATTGAGGTGCCGACAATGAGCAGGCGCGTGCCGCCTCGCCGCCTACTACGATTCAGCTCCACCGGCCCGCACAAGTCGGCAGATGGGATATCATCGAGGAAAGGTTCTAAGAGGCTAGCGTAGCGGAAGCGCTAGTCATATTTCCAAAGGGGAAGAGTTACACTCTATCGTATACTGCCTAATCTCCCCATATATTTTATGTCGCTTCTTCCGATCCCGAGTCTAAGGTGCAAAAGGTTAGAAAATCCGTAGGGACTCTCGTAAATGGGAACTGATAAGAAGCCTCACTTGAGAGTCAAGTTACCGTGTGTACAGATAAGAAAGTCATGGCTCGGGGGTCGAGGCTTACACAATCCAAACAAAGCCTGGTTAGGAAAATGGTCAGGCGCTTTCAAGTAAACGAAAGGAATTCCTTTCAGAATACTATTAGTAGCAAATTTGGGAATCACAGGGGGCTGGTGTTCCTGAAATTAGGAACGCTTGGGGATGTGTTTATGGAAAGAAATTAGGAAAGGATGTATCGGTTCGCTTTAAATTCAAAATTCAAGGCAGAAATTATGAATAAGAAATTTCGCTTTGGAAAGATGCCCGTGGGGAGGAGGCTTTCAGGCATAACGCCTCTGTTGTTTAGCTTGGCGTACTCGTGAAAGATGCGATGACAGTGGTGTCATGGATGTTTCACAAGGCGGATTACCCTCACTTTAGCGTGCCTTTCTAATGATCGGGAAGAGGGAGGTGGTGAATTTTATGAAAATGATACATCCCCGAAAGTGGTCGTAACAGGAGGGACAAGCTGGTCTTAAAAGGGGCACGCCCAACGCTTATTCAAGAAAGCCTCTAGATGAGTTTGAACTCAATCAAGTCGAGACAACACATTTTCCCGCTCTTATCCGCTGTGAAATAACATGGTCCCCTTAAAGGTGGGTTTTTTGGCTTCGAGGCGTCTTGGGAGCGCTGTATTTAATTTGCACCAACTCAAAAGAGAGTATAAGATCTTACCAACAGCTACCTTGTGAAGCAGGAGGGTGAAACCCTAAACCATCTTCTAGCCTCATTGTTCGGGCTAGTTTAATGCTTTGGGAACTTATTTATTTAAGGTTGGGTTTGACGGTCTTCCTTTCTCAAAATAAGCAGTCCTTCTAGCTTGGCAAGGAACAAATGTGGGCAAGAAGCGCAAGAAAGTTCGAGGGTCACGATTTTCAGGCCCTTTCCTAGCAATGTAATGCGAAGAAATAGATGGTCTTCGATAATGAGACCCTCTATGTATGCACAAAGAATTCCTTCATTTGTAACTTTCGTCTCTAACGTGTCTAGCTGCTAGGGACATATTTTGGATTTTTAACCCGGATGGGGTATAGGTAATCAAGCTGGCTCAGTTTTTCTCTTCATGTTTTTATCCTTCTCCCAAGCTTTGTCCCTTTGTATACCTGTACTTTCGCGCCTTTGTCGCCAGATCAACGACGTTTATCCATCAAAAAAAAATTGCCTAATGCCGATGTCCTTGTTTTTGTTTCTTTATAAAGGAATAAGATGGAATAACCCAAGACACTATGAGCACGAAGGCAACTCTAAAGATCGTATCCATCTACTTCATCCTTCCGAGCTTCGCTGTGAGGTGAACGTCATTCCTATCAGTCAACCAAAGCGCTGTCAAGATTTTCAGATATCAAGGTTCAGATCGACCTACACGGTCCCTGTGCCTCATCGACTCTAAGAAGAAGGCACTCCGAGTAGAAGAATTTAATGGCACAAGTTCGAAGAGTCCGACAAAGTTACGCTTGGCTTCTGGAGAAACTACAAAGGGCTCTCGACAAAGTAAAAATGTCCCCGAACGTATGATCAAATGTGTGGTCTCACTGCAAGGCTGTTCTTTATGATCGCGGAAGCTATTTTAAGAAATCCACGTTTCCTCGCACCCAATTCCATGGGACTTCATTCAAGAGTTTCGCATTTAAGTATGTCACCGATGATTACAGAGAGACTAAGTGGAAACAATTCTTGAATTTGAAACAAGGGTATCTGACAATGGCGGAGTATGAGAAAGGATTTAGCCGCCTCAGTAAGTATGCACCAAAACTCGTTCTTACTGAAACTTTCCAATGTAGAAAGTTTGAGGATCGTCGAATGGAGTCTATAAAAAAGTACCTCACGATTGTTACATCATTGCAAGTGGTGAATTTCTATCAGCTGGTGCAAGTGGCTATGAAAATTGAGAAATTTGAAATGATGAGTCGAGAAAGAAAAGCAAAGATAAAGTTCTCTAGAGGTAGTTCCTCCTGTAAAAAGAACTTAGAGTCTCGTCATCAACAGATATAGTTCGCTACCAGAGGTAGAAGCAGGACCGACACGATACTAAAATCAATTATGCAATCATAGTCTTGAAAGAACTCTAGCTATCGACGCTGCTCAAATTCAAATTCCTTCCGACATTTAATAGATATTTAAGACTCTTATGATCTCAGAATATTCTACATTTTTCACCATATAAGTAGGTCGCCATATTTTCAAAGCAAACATCATCAAGAACCAATTCCAGATCATATGTGGATAATTTACTCATAAGTGCTTCAACTGCCTGAGGCATATGTCACCACTTCTTCACCTCAGATCAATACACATCCCAAAACCAATCCTTGAAGCATCACTATACATGGCATATTCTTTCACCCGGAGTAGCCGAAATAACACTAGTGTCAAACCAAAGATTTCTTTAATCGATCAAACCTCGACCGACATTTGTCATCTCATCTCAAACTTCACCCCTTCCGAAGTAACTTAGTAAGTGTGTAGGCTACGACAAAGAATCTCTTACAAACCGTCGGGTGATACCTGTGTAAACCCAAGAAACTTCTCACCTCTCAAGCATTTCGAAGTGATTAACTACAATCGCTTCAATCTTAGCAAGGTCAACTCTAATACTCTCTGTAAACACAATATGGCCTAGGAATGACACTTCCTTAAGCCAAAAATCACTCACTTAACTTTGCAAACAACTGTTTCTCTCAGGATCTACAATACTATCTTCAAATGTTGTTCATGTTCTTGTACATCCTTAGAATACACCAGGATGTCATCAATGAATACCACTACAAACTGGTCTAAATAAGAGTGAAATATCCTATTCATCAAGTCCATGAATGCAGCCGATGCATTAGTCAACCCAAATGGCATTACTAAAAACTCGTAATGACCATACCGGGTTCTAAAGATTGTTTTTGCAACATCAACATCTTCACCTGTGTCGATAATATCCCGATTGTATCTATCTTTGAAAAGACACGCTTTCAATTGATCGTAAAATCTTCTATTCTCAAATAACGGATATTTATTTTTCACTGCTACCTTATTTATTTTCCAATAATCAACGCACATCCTATAGCGCTATTTCTCGACAAACAAACCTGCACCTCGTGTCAAACACCGGGTCGATAATAGCTCTGTAGTCAGTCTTCAACTCTTTTAATTCAGTTAAAGCCATACGGTAAGGTCCTCGAAATAGAGCCGCCCCTTGAAATGTCAATGGACGTGTCTATTTCCTTTCGAGTAAGATCAGAATCCTTCAGAAAACAACACACTAGAAATTCTTTCACCACTCGGTCTTCCTCGAATTTCTCTTGTAGTCGAGCACCAATGCTAAAAACCTCACATCCTTTAAGAGTCTACCACAGATAGCTGAAATTACATAAGACAATGGGCCAGATCAGATACCATGTACTGTCACCTCCAACTGATTGGAACATTTAAGCACCATCGTTTTCTTATCACACTCAATTATAGCCCGATGTTTAGACAATCAATCCATCCCCAATATCAAGTCAAACTCGTGAAAAGGCAATGCAATTAGATCAACAAAGAACTCTCTATCATGGATCACTAGAGGACAATTCTTATACACTCTGGGCTGACTTCGGGAGCATTACGCCCCAAGGGACTAGTAACATCCACGCCATATGCCAATTGCTCTACTAACGACATTTATCAAATGTTGCCTACAACATGCTAACGTTGCGGTAACCAAGATCTATAAAAGCATGCATTTCAATGTCATAGAGAGAGAAAATACAAACTATAACCTCTAGTGCATCTTGATCTTCACGGTTTCATAAGATGTGCTCCTGGGCCGGCACCTATAGTGTTAGGTGATTTCATCAAGCTTCGATGCACATTCTCTTATGTCAGCCTCGAACTACCTCGCCCTCTACCCCTATCACAAGTCGGTGGAGGTACATTTGATCCTCCCACTCACTTCCCAAGCGATTTCTGGGTTCCGCATCATCGCGACAATTCACTATAAGATGGCTCAGGCTTCACATCGAAAAACCCCGCTATCCTCGCTTGCAAGTACCAAAATGATATTTGTGGCACTGCGGCCATTCAAGTCTTTCCCTTGCCTGGCTGAAGGCCCTACTGTAACCCGATATCATCGCCCTTCTACCCCAAGAAGATAACCATATACCGATTCAATCGAGACTCTCTAGTTCTTTTACCTCGAGGAGGAATTCACCCCTCGGAGAACTCTCTGCTTTTCTTCCGACTCATCATTTCGCATTTCTCAATTTTCATAGTCAAGCCAGACCAAATTCGATAGAAATTCACCACTGCAATGATGTAACAACCGGTGAGGTAATCTTTATGGGACCCTTTCTCACCCATCCTCAAACCGTCTATATCGGAGTTTCAAAGAAGAACGCAGTATCAGTACATACAGAGAGGCGCTAAACTCTTCTCATACCCGCTCACCGGCCGTATTACCTTTGTTTCAAATTCAAGAATTGCTTCCACTGTCTCCTCGTAATCACCTAAGTGACATACTTATTCGAAACTTCTGACAAAAGGTTCCATGAAATCGTGGGAGCAAGGATTTCTTAAAACTAGCTTCCACTAATCATAAGTTGCACCTTGCAGAAGTGAGACCGCACATTTGACCATCTATTCAAGGGGACATTTTACTTCGTCGAGAGCCCTTTGCAATTTCTCAAGCCAAAACTCGGCTTTATCAAACTCTTCCAAACTTGTACCATGGAATTCTTCTACTCCATGCTTTCTTACCAAATCAATCGGAGCTCTAAGGGCCGTGAGTCGATCTAAGACCCTTGCCATATCCTAAGAAATCTTGAACAACGCTTTGGTTGACACAACAGGAACGCCATGTTCACTCCTAGCCGCCTAAGTGACCGGGGTCGATGGACCCCAGATCCTGTGGTTAACACTTTCAGCCCTTTCCTCAACAGTGTCTTGGGGTTGTTCCATCTTATTCACTATAAAAAAAATAAAAACAAGGACATCCGCGTTAGGCCAACACAATACTATGTAGGTACATTTTTAACCTAATAATTTTCCAGAAACACCTAAACTTTGGCTCTGATACCACTAAACTGTAGCGCCCCCCTTCCCTAACTCGCAGGAGGTGGACGCAACACAAAGTCAGACTCGTTAACTTGATTTTATAGCATTATTCGGGGACTATTTCCAAGCAGATTTATAAGGATATAAACTGTTTCAAAAAGCCAAATTATGAAAAATTCTCGACTTCATATCATAACCTCGTAAAACTACCAATCGTAGCGGGTGTTTAAAAAATGTCTGTCAGTACATATATGCTCGAGTCCATAACTGGCTTGTATTCATACAAATTTTACTATAACAAAATATTATATTTACATTCAGATACAAAATCAAAAACAAAGCATCAAGGTTCATATGGACTCATAATATCAGTACCATGGTCGCCCCTGGGCCAACGCGGATCCCTATCGACTTCTTCAGAACCTACACGAATGAAACACCCGTGCTAAGCTTCTAACTTAGTGGGAAACAGAATATCATATATATGACCATTTACAGTGATCTTCAATTACAGTATACATGCAGGTGTAAATGTTTCACACATCATTTTATTCATCTCTCCTATAGGAGTACATAACAGAGAGTTCGTAAAAGAAAGTACCCTTATATACACTACAATACAGTAATTATAGACGCCAAGATCCAAGTCGACATTGTTTATATCGTTTCATTATTCAGACACTTTTCATATAAATGTTTGCTTGCATAGACCAATAACAATGAATGAGAGGGATGCAGCACAATAGGTACTCGAAGGCACCGCATATTGGAACGTATGCCAAAGCACTACCGTGTTATCAAGACTAAACGTATGCGACAACACGAAACAGGAGTGTCGTAGCACTATGCACAAGTATCGTAGCATAGAACAGATCGAATCGGGCTACATGAAACATGTTTGCAGCACTCAGACAGAGGTCGAATAGCATTAGTCCCTATTTATTCACTCATCCAAATTTTTTAAAATGGCATACAATTATATGTGTTTCAGAGCATTTTATATTGGTCTTAATAACATTCATGTTATACTCTTAATAAATTCTTATGACTATATTTCCCTCATGCATACTGAAATGTTTATTTCCAACTACAATTTCAACCCCGTTAACGAGATTGTTTTTAGACAAAGTGATCTTCTAATCAAATATTCCCCTATGTTTTAAGTTTCCTATAGCTCACAAATTAGGTCATTTAAACTTTTAAATTGGGAGATATGGTCCTAACATCCGAACTGTTCCGAGACAGGTTTCAGGGACAGAATTGTCACTTACTTTGAAGAATTTATGGTAACAATGGGGACTAACGGCTATACTTCATGAAAGTTGTTCTCTCAAATGTCTAGTTCAGATGTAATTTGAATCAACAAAACTCCAAGTTTTGATCCAAACAATCGGAATTGATCTAGCTCGTGGGACTATCTCCAAGACAAGTTTCATGATGCACTGCTCCCTTACTTTGACGAATTTCTAGTAACAATGGGGACTAAATTTGACTATACTTCCTTCATGAAAATTGTTCTCCCAGACGTCTAGTTTGTACATAAATTTGAATCACTATTTGAATCAACAAAACCCAAGTTATGATTCAAACAACCGAAATTACTCTAGTTCAGGGGACTGTTCCAATAACCTGACTTCAAACTCAATTTCAACGGTCTTAGGGCATGAATTCGATCTAGGTCTCTTCTAGACAAATGTAGTCATGGGTCTTAAATTTCCTTACAAACATGAATAATTCAGTTTGGAGGTCGATGGGCCAAGTTATGGCCAAAACAAGAACCTAGGGTCTGGGGAAAATTTAACAGAATCTCCCCATAAAACCCTACTTACCTTTTTCACACAAATTGTTCCTCATTAGAGGTCACAACCAAAACAACAACACAACCAAATCAAAATATACACACAAACAAGGTTAGGATCCCAAACCTTAGATCTACTTGCCAAAACATCAAGCTCTATCATCTTCCCCTTCTTTCTTCTCCTTGAGATCTTCTTAAAAACTCCACATAACTTCCTTTTCTTCTTTTCTTACTTGAACAAGTAAAACCCAAAATGGAGGACAAGAAATCTCAAAATTTCTTCCTCTCCACCGTAGCCCTAGAACTCCCAAAGCCAACAAATGGGAAAATTCCCTTTCTTTAGATTGCATTGTTCGTTTTAAGTGAATTTAAATTCTATTTTAGCTGCATTTTAGTCCTCCGCTTTCATTCTATTTGTAACTCCAACTTATTGTATTTCTACTTTAACATATAACCTTTTTATCTTAAGTCCTTTAGGTCCTTAATTTGTAAATTACCATTATACGCTTTTTCACACTTAGCACTTAAATTTCTGAAAAATACAAATTTAACTTATTTTATACCCTAAACATATCATAAAACTACTATGATATAATTTATGACGTTACATGACTGACTTAACTCTAAGCACTTTCATGTAATACATAGGAGGGCAAGACATAATAAATCATAAATATTTGCTTTCTATAGAAAGCATACACAAACATGCGTACACTTAAAATCTAACGCAAGCAAGAGTAGACACGCATCAAAAGTAACAAATACAATTTCATAGGAGGAATTTACATAAGCCTAGGGCTTATCCAGGTTAAGCAGATGGAAAGCACTTCATATCAAACTTCAATGTCGGGTGCAAATTGATGCAGGAGCTTTTATAAACACACAAAAATTGGGAGTTCAACCCTAATTACTGAAGAATTGGATTGGGGATGTCAAAAAGCATTGAACACATGTGAAAACTCCCTTTTTTGGACCTCATTTGGGCCTTAGAAGGCAAAAACGCGGTCAAATCCTGGGGCAAACTCGATGGAGCCATTGATTTTAGAAAGATTTGTCAGGATCTTCCGAGGATTTGCTTTAAGATTCTCACACAGATTTCTTTAGAAAGATTTAATATTGTAGATTTACCTAAGATTTTATTCTATCCCTTTTTAGGAAGATTTGCTTTATTTATTTTAGAAAGTTTGCTTTTAGGAGTTGCTTATGTAATTAGAAAGTTTTTTTCCTAGTTAAAGTAGAAGCTTGCTTATTTGTTTTAGAAAGTAAGGTGCCTATAAATACCCTAGTTGTGTTTTTTTATTCATTCAAGCTTTAATAAAGCCAGATTTCTCTTTAAGAGTTCTTCTTATCTCGGGGTGGATTCCTCAGGCAAGTTCGCGACTTCTTATACCTAGGTAGATTCCTCGTGGCGAAGTCTTGTCTCGACTTATCAATCAACCCATCCATAGTTGATCAGGACATTTTCCACTCCATCATCTATATTGTGTGGATCTTTTTTCGAGAACCCAGCAAGTAACTACTCTTATGCAAACTCTACTTCTCACCATCTCATCTTTTCTTTAAACTTTCCATAACCAAATTTTCAACCTCAATCCAAAACTTTCCAAATCTTGTTCTATACTACTAAAACCTTCCTAAATACCCTTTTTGTTCCCTTATATACCATAAATACACCATCCCTAACTTAGAAAATCTCCAAAGTTTGTCCATAACCTATTTTGGCCCTAGAACACTAACCCAAACCCATATTTTGACTTATCTAAACTTCATAATCATCCATCATGGTCCCAACCTTGTGACGACAAATTCCGTATGCGTTATGAATGTCATAAAGACGTATGAACGTCGTTATTAATTCAAAGAAAAACACAGACCGCGGTAATATATCGCCCACCGGTCATCCAGGCGAGAACGACGGATAACAAACGGTGATATCGAAGAGAGGCGATTACGAACTAGAATGAACTGACATTGAAGATGATCAACCCGATCCATTAACTGAGAATTTCATGAACAACAACAATTCCATAGATGCAAATTACACAGTCATCGTGATCATCGCGTCTCTGATCGACAACAAACGGAACCCACGCCCACAAAGCAGAACACAGAATGAATTCGCGAATCGTGATTATCTAATTACTACCAAATCTGTCTAATTCGGTTCACGGTAATAGTTATTTATCGACATCAACGAACATGGTGTCTGAACCGATATCGACTCAACAGGTGGACTATTACGACGTGACGCTCCGCAAGGCGGCGACGGTTTTATAATTACAAACCACTTCATCGATCCATTGCAAAGCAAAAATGTTGTGACTTGTTTCGTCAATTGTCGATTAATGCGTGTTCCCACATCTTCGGTCCTTCATACCCTTTTATCGCATAGCGAGTCACGTGGGAAAGGCTGGAAAAATGCATGTACAAATCTCATGTCTGTTTTGGGCTCTCTGGAGTGCTAGAAACTGTTTTGGGCTCTCTGGAGTGCTAGAAACAGGCTAGCGTTCGAGAATGAGGTTACCTCAGCCCAGAGGATTAAAATTAACTTTATCTCCAATTTGTGGACTTGGGCTAACTCTGTATAAAGCAATGCTAATACAGACTCTGTTTTAGATTTCCTCACATGGTTGGAGTGTAGGTAGGTTTTTGGGTTTCTTTTTTTTTTTTTTTTTTTTTGGCCTTGTTTTGGCTTTTTTCTGGTTGTCCACGTCCTGTGTACTCCTAGGAACTCTCCTTTTTATAATACTTGATTTTTACTGATCAAAAAAAATATATTTGTTTGCTTTCTTGAGTTTTCTTTGCAACCAAACAGATCCCATTAATGCTCCAGTTAGGGCTAAGAAACTAACCGGCCCACATGAGCAAACCTAATAAAACCAGTTATTTTTAATTGATCACTTGATCTAGCTGAGTTAATCTTTCTCCTCGATCTAAAATCTCACTCTCTCAGCAACCAAGCCCAACGTTCCGAAAACTCCTAGCAGCACAACTAGAAACATTCGAATTATCACAACCCACCTTCCTAAAAAATCAAAAACCGGTATTAACCCGAAAATGGAGGGGAAAAAGGAAGCGAATAGAGTGACCTGGCATGAGGGCATTTTCAGACACATAGGTATTCTTATGAGAACAGGCAAGAGCAGAGAGCCAGAACCCTAGCTGCACAGCAAACAACACTGACACAAATCCGCTTCCATCATTAGAATCACGAATTATGATCAACAAATCAAACCTACTACCGTTAATCATTAAATCCAGATCAACGGACTATAAAATATCAAAAGTACCTTACGAGGAGGCTGTGGGAAATGAGGAAGATCCCCAACCGCACCAGCGGTCGGCGCCTCGCTTTGGGGTTCTCGCTTTCGGCCATGATTGAAAGAGTCTTTGAGACCTCAGGGAGAACAGTGAAGCACTGAGAAGCTTGAGACGAACACAATAAAGGGAGAAAGGGGCGCAGGTGTACAAAGATTCGTCCAGAGGGGCTTTTTTCTAAATAACATTTTTTAAAAGGATCTTCTACAAACAAAAAAATAAAAATATAAAAGAATAATGGTGGAGAAAGTTTGGCCTGTGTAAACAAACATTAAGTATCTTTCTCGAGTTTTGTACTAAGTAATGCTTTAAAAATAAAAATCCGAATTCAAATACTGGTTTCAAAATATAACCAAACTAAATAAGGTTTAAATAAAAGAAGTACTGCTCATTAACGCCAAATTATTAAACAAATTTTCAATGCTCCCAAGATTCAAAACGATTATATCGATTTGAAGCACGGCGCTCACAACGCCTATTAAACTTAAAAATTATTTTCTAAAAGTCGCTGCTCACAACGCCACTATCAACTTAAAAAACCTGTCTTCCATCTCCTTTCTCCCGTCCTCTACTTTTCTTCCACCAGCCGGCGTGAGGAATATTAACAAACGGGATGTGTGCGGATCAGTGAATTCTTCTTGTAGACATTCAATTTGACGGATAGCTGTGAGATGATCATCATTGGTTTGATCAGTAGTAGTAGTAGTAGTGGTGTGAAGCTCAAGTACTCGTGGAATATTAGAGCTTGAGCTTCCGCTTGAGGTTGATGCATCATCTGTAGAGCTTTGAGCTAGAGGATCCTCTGTTACTACTCTTAAAGATTCTGCATAGAACAGTACAGTACTCATCCAACTGCAACAAACAAACAAGAAATGAACATATATATAATAAGAATAAAAAAAGAAAAAAGGGGATAAATATGAATATATGTAATTGTAATTGTAATTGTACCCTCATATTATGGTGATGGGTTGTTAGAATTGGAGGGTTAGCAACTGTGATGAGTTCTTGCACAATCAGGTTGGGTTTGAGTACTGGGGCGCCTAGAGGATGTCTAAGACTTGGTTGATAAAAGGGCAAAGCCGTCTTCCTGTTGTAACCTCCTCCTATTATCTTCCTTGTTGGTAAACAAGAAGAAGAAGAAGAAGAAGGGCTGAATATGAATATATGTAATTGTAGCCTCTTCCTTTTTGGAGGAGGAGGAGGTTGTTGATCTGGAACTGCAAGTCTGTATTCATACATCATCCAGTCAGTTTCGACTCCATCCGATCCGTCAGGATGACTTCCATTTAATTGGTAAAAGACTAAAGTGGAGAAGAAAACCGGGGGAAGGGAGAAAGGAAAGGATGGTGGAGAAGAAAAGCGGGGAAGGGAGAAAGGAATGGAAGGCAGGTTTTTTAAGTTCAATAGCCGGCGTTGTGAACGCCGGCTTTTAGAAATAATTTTTGTGTTTCAATAAATTCTGGCTGCCAACGCCTACCAAAAAATTAATAATCGTCGCTCCGAACGCCGGTGACAAAATTCTAATAGCCGGGCGCGCGAACGCCGCCACACCCTATTTCCAAACACACTAGCTGGCGCATTAAACCAAAGATTAATTCTGATTTTATTTTTAATACACATTTCCAGACAAAAACTCATCTTTCTTTTCTCATCTTTTTGAGCCTTTTCTTTTAAACAAGGAATGGTAATTTTTTTATCATTTTTAACTTTGAATCACCTCTTTATATATCTCTTTTTTACATTTTTTTTTTTAATAAAATGGTTCTTCCATCAAAATCTAGATTTTTACTTTGTTTTTTCATATTTTTATCATCTTCTTATGTGACATGTTTTTATCGTCGTCTTATGCGACGTGTGATTTATAATGCCTTACACTAGCTGTTTTCACATCTTGCCAGTAACGTTTCAAGATGCAGCTGATTCGACACAAAACAAATTTAATCAAAACATCAAGCCAACTATATTGCCAAGATATTATATAACTTAAGTCACATGTGATTATAAATCATCATGTAATTATTCACATGTAGGTTTTAAACTCCATTTATTATGCTTATTTAACCCGGGAATGCTATATCATCTTTGTAGCTTTTTAACGATCTTTGATTCTTTCGTTTTTTTTCTGGGATATATTACTAATTCGAATCAATAAAATTATTCACCTTTAAAAAAAATGGTGAAAAAAGTTTTCAAAAACACAAAACCTTTTCAATAATAAAATTTTGTTACTATAACATAAAAGTTATAGCGTTCTCAAATATCGCAAAATAGTTTATTTTAAACCTGGTTTTAACATAAATTTTAAATTTATCAAATATTTCTTATATTTAAATTACTTTTCTTTCTTTTTTTTTTAACCATTGAATCTTACTCAAATAATAAAAGAAGCTGAAATTATGAGATCTTATGCTCAAACACTTATAAACAGAATTCTACAACGTAAATGTTAATGTGACTAAAAATCAAATATATATATATACATATATTCCATTTTTTAGCATTTTTTTTTAATTTCCTTCCAATTTTAGTTATTTAGTTATTTACAATCCCACGTATATTTTATAGCAAATGAATAAATAAATAAATACAAATTTCTTTTATTAAGTGTTCCATGCATACAAAAATAAATAAAAACATAGGGTTTGTCTGTTTTCAAGAAAAACATGTTTAGTTCTATTTTATTATATATATATATATATATATATATATATATATATATATATATATATATATATTTTTTTTTTAGGAAAAATAAAAGGAAAAGAAGAAGAGCGTTGGAATGTGGAACTGGTCCACTTTTGTTCCTTTTGCACCATTGTGCGGGGGCACTCACTAATCTTCCAATACCAGGTCAGCTTGAGGTGCTTTCGGCATGGCTTTCTCATATCTTTAATTAATACTCCTTAAATGATTTTGGCATCGCAGTCATGGTGTGTTTGGGCTCTTAATGTTCAACGGTGGACAACAACCTAATTGTTCTGTCTTTCTTCTCAAAGACTCAGCAGTTATATAATGGCAGCCTCGGCAGATTTTGGCACGTTGTATGACAAATGAAGTGGCAAGATACACAGCGCTGAAATACAATGAGATCTCTCCATAAACGCACCAAAAGTCTTAAAAGAAAGTCATATTTCACTTGACTTAGTTAAAAAAAACAAATTAACAAAGTTAAACGACTTCGCTAAGTCAACGTGAAATATCATAAGATATTTCACGCTATTCACTTAACTCTCCAACAATCCCCGTGAGTATTATTAGTAATGTACAAGAATAAACTGCGAAAGGAGGAATACTATAATCCAACGATGAGATCTTGTGCTCATAGCTATGAACCTAAGATTTGATAAATAAATATGAATCACAAAACATGGTGAATTAAAAATTCTATGAACCAATATTTCTTTGTGTGACTCAAGGAACCTATCATCCACATTTATTTCTCAACTATGAGTTGTACTTTATGGGTTAGCGCTAATAAGTCATGCGCCCTGTTTAGATATTCATGAGAGCTCTAGAGAATATGCCTACGTTCTCATAAGAAACAGTCGCACTTCCACTTTCATATAGGTGAACCCATCAAATGTGTACTGCATCTAAACACACCATCCATAAAGAATATGGTAACCATTAAGAGTTTACACTCAACCTCAACCAATGCAAAATAGGCTTTTATCTACATAGTACGGTAAACAATAAATATAAATGATAGAGTAGCTCATAATCAACAAATGACTTGTTATTACTCATATAAACCCACCTCATGGATCTCCATTCTAGCTGGTTGGGTTACCATCACCTTTGACTTCCATAATGGGTAAAAGCCACATCCCCCAGACGTTGCTCCACTAGCTTTCTATTTGAATATTACTGTATGACAACCAAATTCAACTCTAACCTCACAAAATCCAAGGCAACGTATTAAATATTTGCTTACTTAATATATTTAGATGGATTTACTTGATGAGTATATATATCGGTGAATATTTTTTACTGTGAATCTTCGATATATCGGAAATTAACAAAAATCTTTGAAACTAAGTAGGTATTTAAAAGTGTAAAAATGACATTATAATCAAATATATACATTGAAATTACATTCTGATAAAAGACTTAAAATCGAAATGAAGATCGATGTAATTTGCATTTGCAAAATTTGATGAAAGAATCTGCAAATCTTGATAAAGGCAAATCTTCATCACAAGGCGTAGTGTTCAGATAATATTAATTATAGGATCGAACATGCGATCTGAAAATGTCTTGGCTTGTATCCCATGACTTAACTGATGGATAGGAAATTCGGGGTTCGTCAAACATCTTCAGTTTCAAATATTAACTAACATTTATTAATATATTATTAATGAAATGTTAATTTATTAATATATATTATTACTAAATTAACTTATTTAAAATATGAAAGTATCATATAAACAATCACAAAGAAGAAAAAAAATTGGAGTGAAATGAAGATTGGATATGGGTAGAGAGAATTTGTGATCAAATGGAATGATTTTAAAGGTATTTATAGATTTTGTTGGGTCAAAATAGCTGTTGGATGTTAAAAAATATTTGTAATTTAATTATAGCTGTTGGATTTAATTTTTGTACAAATCTTACCGTTAGATCTTCTTTAAATTGTTATGATCGATCCATAACCGTTTGATCAAATCAGGATTTCAAATCTAACCGTTTGGATATATCTCCGATATATCGCCGATATATCCTCGATATATCTCGATATATCCCAGCATATCTCCGATATTTTACCGAAAAATTAAACTAACGCGAGCGTGTGCCACAGACCCAACATTTCCACGATATATTGATTAAAACGTATATGTGATATCGCCCGATGTGCTCGATTTTGTTGATTTTCCTCAAAATTTATCGATTAGATATGCGTGTCGAACATTACCCAATATCCGATATATTGGCGATATATTAGCCGATTATCATCAGATCTTTCAACCTGATCCCAAGATTAACCTGTCTCAAGCGGTTGTCGCACAATATTGTGCCTTGGCGTATATGCTTGTTCTTCCCATTAAACATTTTACTTTGAGATTTAGTTATTACAGCTTAGCTATCACAACGCATAGACACGAACGATGTTGGTCTCGTCCATAAAGAGATATATAACAATACATTTCTGAGCCACTCGGCTTCAAAACTCACCTTCTCTAAGGCTATAAACTCGGTCTCCCTAATGGACCGAGTAATGGATCGAGTAATGCAAGTTTGCTTGGCTAATTTTCAAGAAACTGCACTTCCTCCAAGGGTAAAAACATACCCACTGGTTGATTTCATCTAATTTGAATAAATTCGATTGACATCACTAAATCCTTAAGAACATTGAAATCACTATAACACAAACAATTGTCAGATTGCCTCTCAGTACTTTAGTACTCTACGAATGGCAACCCAATGATCATGATTAGGACTTTGGGTGTACCAACTCAATCTTCCAATTGCGTAGGCAATGTCAGTCACAGTACAATTTTTCAGTGCGTTTAGGCTATCAATTATCAGCGTACTTAGTTTGGTTTTGACACTATGTTCTCTATTTTTCTTATTTGTGAGCTAGGATCATAAGAGGTTGTCTTGATTTACAATCAAAGTGTTCAAACCTCTTTAAAATCTTCTCAATATAGTCTTCTTGAGAAAGGTTAAGCCATTAAGTTTCTAGTTATTTTGGACTTCCTATAATCAACTTCGACTACTCCTGGATCTTTCTTATCAAACTTCAATCTTAGAAAACTCTTGGTATTAATTACAACTTGTAGGTTAGTCCCAAAAATAAGCATATCGTCAACGTATAAACAAATGATGATGCATGAGTTATTTTCAACTTTGTTATAAATGCATTTATCAGCATCATTAATGGAAAATCAATTAGATGTCAACACATGATCAAATTTGTTATGCTATTGTTTGGGTGCTTGTTTTAACCCATAAAGCGATTTAACTAGCCTACAAACTTTGTTCTCATCTCTTGGAACCATACACCCTTCATGTTGATTCATATAAATTTACTCTTATAGTTCTCCATTCATAAAGGCAGTCTTAACATCCATCCGGTGTATAACTAGGTTATGATCCGATGCTAAAGCAATTAACACCCTGATTGAGGAAATCCTTGTCATAGGAGCAAAGGTATAAAAGTAATCTACATCTTTCTTTTGTTTAAAACCTTTAGCAACTAAACGTGCCTTATATTTCTTAATCGACCCATTTGATTTTAATTTCCTTTTAAAGATCCATTTACAACCTATAGTTTTAGCACTAGAAGGCAAGTCTACTACGTCTCAAGTATGGTTATGAATTATTAATTCAATTTCACTATTAATGACCTCCTTCCATAAAGGTGCATCAGATGAAACCATAGCTTCATAATAGGATCTAAGGTTGTCATCAACTAAAAAAGTGTAAAAATCATCACCAAGATTAGTTTCTTTCCTTTCCTTTTTACTTCTTCTCAATTCTAGTTCAGAAGGATCACTATACTCAATTCTAAGATTTCTTTGAACTTGTTGTTGGCCATTTGTTTTCCAAGGAAAAATATTTTCAAAGAAGTCAGCATTCTTAGTCTCAATTATAGAGGTTCACTTCCGCTCAGGCTATTTTACGATTTTATGACAAAAATTTTGTATGCAACAACATTCTCTACACCTTGATAAATCCTGCATCAAGGACCTAATTTTCTTTTCTTTGGTTCTATAATAAGTACTTTTGCTAAACACCCCCACACTTTAGGTATCTAATGTTAAATGTATATCCTTTTCATAACTCATAGGGAGTCTTACTAGTCTTCTTATAGTGTATTCTATTTTGAATATGACAGGCGGAGATGATAGCTTCCCCCCATAAGTTCAAGGATGCTCCTGAACTTACTAACATGACATTCATCATCTCTTTTAGGGTTCTATTTTTTCTTTCAGCTACTCTATTAGATTCAAGGGAATAAAGAGGAGTGGTTTCATGTATAATTCCATGTTCCTCACAAAAGGTATTGAAGGGGTTGGACTCATATTCTCCACCCCTATCAGATCTAAGTCTCGTGATTTTCTTACTTAGTTAGCTCTTTACTTCATTTTTATACTTGATGAAAGCATTCATTGCTTCATCTTTGTTTCTTAAAAGATACACTCTTGCATACCTTGAGTAGTCATCTATGAAGGTAATATAAAACCTTTTACCACCTCTAGTTATGGTGTTTTTCAAGTTTCCTAGGTCACTACGAATCAAACTTAATAATTCTGGCTCTCTTTCTATCGGTTTGCAAGATTTCTTTGTAGTTTTAGATTCTACACATACTTCACATTTTCCAAGGTTTTCTAAGGACAATTTGGGAATTAAACTTAATTCAACCATTTTCTTAATGTAAGAGAAGTTCCACATGTCATCTACCATGTCAAACATCACACGAAACAACTATGGAAGCAGAATACAAAGATGCTTTATTATTCAATATTTCTGAACCATTCAACATAAAGAGACCTTGGTTACAATAACCCTTCCCAACAAAAGCATCATTTTTTGTTAACATTATTTTGTCTGACTCAAACATGATCTTAACTCCTGCTTTCCCAAGTAGAGACACTGAAACTAAGTTCCAACGAATATTTGGCACATGGAGAACACCATTAAGGGCAAGAGCTTTTCCAGAGCTTAGCTTGAGGATAACTTTCCCTTTGCTAATCACCGGGGATGATCTCGAATCACCCATGAACACTTATTCCTGTCCTTCCTTCACCGTGGTGTAGGAAGTGAATCATACATTGCTATAGATGTACTGGTAATACTCATAATTACAATTATTCATTCCTTCATATTGGTGACCATGCTCATCTCAAAGGAGACTATTATTGCAATCACCTTTGCTTTTTCCAAATTTGCCTTTGGTTTGACTTTCTCAAGTCTCTGCTCGGTTCTGCGACAGGGTGTATGGTGTCAGAGCCGCCTGGCTCATGATTACCTTTCTTTTTAAAGGTAGGATTTTTACACTTTGTTTGATGAGTTGAGGCTCAGGGTTTGTCTCTTAGGCCTATTGAATTTGGGCCTTGGTCTCTTTTCTACCACATTTGCCTTCAAAGATAACTCCTTGGCTCTTTTAGCTTTGTCCCTAGTTTTATTTTGTTCTTCAATCATAATAAGTATTCTAACATCTTCTAGGGACATTTGTTTCTTTTTATGTTTCATGCTATTTTTGTAGTCTTTCCAAGAATCTAGAAGGGTCTCTATAAGATAGTTAGCCACAAAAGGTTTAAGTAATTTTATGTCTTCAGTGACTAGGTCATTGACCAACATGTGGTAGTCATGGATTTGAGATGATACATCTCTATCCTCAATCATTTGGAACTTTCTAAAATTTCCTATGACATATTTTTGTGTTCCAACATTTTCTACTATGTTTTTTTTAGTCAAAGCATCCCAAATTTCTTTTGCAACTTTATATTGACAATAGACATCAAAGTTCTGACGTCGCTAGAGTAACATACCTAACTTGTTAGTTCCCATTTTCAGTTAGATAAATCTTGAGTCACTCTTAGGTTTGGGTCTATCAAGATGTTCTAGGTTCACAACATCAATAGCGAGAATAAACTCTTTCTTGTCATCTCTCCAAGAAGGTTCATTAAAAGGTCGATCTTTGAAGTGTTAGGACGAGTGTGAACTACGAAGGTTTTCATCAATTCAAGGAATTGAATCTACTTTAAGATTGTTGGTTCTACTATGTCATTTTTGTGAACAGAAACCAAGACCATGGTGAGGATGTGTTAAGTACACTAGGAAAGTCCCCATGTAAGTGGAGGGGTCACAATGGTCCGCTATACTCCACTTACCATAAGCTCTTATCGCCTTATTGATAGGATTTTCCTAGACATGTACTAACAAATTACCACTTACAACCTTGAGTTTTGATACCACTAAAGAAGACCTTTTAGAAAAGATTAGGGAGTTTGAGTTAGCCTAAAACAGATTGAACAAGGAACAAATGAGGTAAGATGATTTATCTGATTGAATGGCTGAGACGTGCAATAACAATGTCTTTAAAGTAGATTAATTCGCCCTCCTCCGGTTTGTAACCTTGGTATAGTAGGGAATCAACGCTCCAATGTGCTTGGTATGAAAGGACTTGAAACTTGTAGAGAGTGCTTGAGAGCACTTGAGAGAAAGAGAAGTACTTAAAAGCACTTGAACAAGAGAAGAGTGCTTATAAGCACTTGAGCAAAAGAGAAAAGAGAGAACTTGAGAGAGAGATCTCAAGATAAAGTGTATGAGAAATGAAGGCGGATGAGCACCTTTATATAGGGGGAAGGGCACCTTTATATGGGTGGAGTCCTAACGGATCTCTCCACAAAATGTGCCAAAAAAAACTTAAAAGAAAAAGTCATATTTCAATTTGACTTGGTTAACAAAACAAATTAAATTAAGTTAAATAACTTGGCGAATTAGTTTGACGAGTCAGTTTAAAATATCACAAGATATTTCTTCAAATTATTTTAAACTAACTCTCGACAATTTTTAGCGCGGATCTCAATTTCTTCATATTTACCTTCAACGAAATTGGGAAGGCATTGAGTGTACGAAGCTGAAGCTTGATTTGGGCTCGTGGTCTCTCCAAAATGTCATCATCGAATCGATTCACGGATGTTTGTCACGGCAATTGTATGGAATCACCAAATTATCCTTTTGATTTGTTGGTAGAGGGGCGTAAATTTCTGGCCAATCTCTTGTTAACATGAAGTTTACCTTTATAAAGAGATAATCACAGTGCATTTGCTCCATGATGTTGATAGACGTGAATCTTTGCATGGATCACAGGAACATATGCCTCCAGACCTTCTACTACCTTTTATGATCTAAAAAAAACAACGAGAACACGAATAACATATTTGGTTCATGTTTTTTAAAATTATAAAATTGTGTGAAGCGATGATCTCGTTCTCAGCGGGAGCTGAAATTTGGGCGTGTGAGGGTCGTTGGGCTGACCCAGACACCGGCGGGTGGGTGGAAGATGCTAAGACCGCCCCGTGTGCACGAGGATGGCTGATGTGGAGCTGCGGGCTCGGTGAAATGCTTCCCTGCAAAACCAAGGAGGAAGGAGGGTCGGCGAGGTCCTTGCCCGTAGCCGCTCCGATGCCTAAGTCAGACTCGTCCTTGAGAGAAAAGAGTGAATGCTTAGAATGCTTAGTATTGGCATACCTTTCAGTGGTGGAGCGACCTTGTATTTGTAGTGGATATTGATCCAGTTTGGATGGTGATTCGGGGTCTTTCCCATTGGAGGGTATGTTTCCTCACATAGTCGACCTTGGGTGCAATGGATTAATCGAGGAGTTCATTTGGTATAATCCTCATTCTTTGTGGAGAATGTCCGGTGATGATCTTTTATTGCTTTCTTCCCTTTATAATAGGATTTGGTGGACGAGTAGGATATCTGCAAAGATATTAAATGTATTGGAAGGATATGGGTTGACTGGCCGTGTATGGGCTTCCCTATTTTTCCAAATCCATGTTTTGGGCCTAATGAGTCGGGCCTCTGTTTGGGTTGATATGGAAGGACATGGGAGGGGCACGGCCCCCATTGCTCTATCGGGCTGGCGAGTGGGTTACTTGGTCTAATTCTATACCCCCCATCCCGAGTTTGGCCGCGTATGCAGATTTGCGTGGGCGAAGTATGTGTTCTGCGTCGTGCTATTTCCGCGTGTCCATTCGGATTAGCCCTGGTCGCCGCCATTAGTCGGATATTAATAATGACCTTTGGGTTTCGCGCCTGTCTCTTCTGTTTTGACGACCTCTTCAGTTTCGCGTTCCTCTGGTCTCTTAACCTTCTATTTATTTGGCGTTTTTGTGCTTCGCTTCCTTCCTGATCTCCGTTGGGTCCTGGGGTTTAGCCGGGTGTTTCTTGTTTATACTGTCTGCTTTTGCGATGGGCTCGAATCGCTCTTCATCTTGCGTATCATACTGTGATCCTCTGTGATGTCGATTGATCCTAGCTAGGGAAGTCCCCGGTCGTTTGATCGTCGTTAATCCCCCCGATGCTCCTGCGGCGCCTCTCCCTCCTTTGGGTAAAGGCAAAAGGAAAATAAACTGAATCAAATATCCTAAGGGTTCCGGATTTCCTCAGAAGTTAGTTCGTCGTACCATGAAAGTGGGACCGAGTAAGGTTGGCCCTTCATACGAGTCGATTTTTGTTGAACGATACCGGCCTCTTCCTGGTGTTCGTATATGGTCTCCTGATTTTTTGACTCGTTACGTTACCTCCCGTGCCTGGAATGGTATGTTTTTTCGAGGTCGCATTTGATAGCGACCTCCAGTTTTCCTTGCCACTTTCATCGAAACAAGTTCTTGACATTTCATATCTACCCTTCCCAGCGGCCTAATGGTTGGGAGCATTTTAGTGGGTTTCTTTGGGGTCTTTTTTTAGAGACGGGGGACTTGGCGTCCCTAGTAGTGGCTTTGCTCCTTCTGCATCTTAATCCAGCGAGCCATCGGCCCAGGGGTTTGTTATTTCCACTAAGACGTCCTGGAGCCCGCCCGGTGATTTCGGACCTTCCCTTAACTCTCATAGGACATGGAAAGTTTGATATTTCTTTGTCGGTGGCTCCAAGCGGGAGTTCAACTCTTTGAAGCCGGGGAAGACACCACAGGCGTGCAGAACGTGGAGCGCCCAGGCTAACTTAACCATTAGTATCGTCCGCCCACCTTTGGTTTAATTCATCTAAAGTCGGTTGAATACTCCTGACCTTAGGTTTCCCTTATATTTTTCAGATGCTCGTCTTGAGCTTAGCGACGAAAGATACCGTTGTCGCTCTTGTAACTTTGACCCGAATCTTTGCTCGTTCTGAGTTAGTGGGGTCGGATGTCCCCGAGTTCATCGATGCAGTCCCGCAAAATCTTTAGTTTGGGGCAGCCGCCTCCCTACCTCAGGAGTTTTCTCTTTCGGGCCCGTAGGCTGCTCCTTTAGGAGATCTTAGCTCATGCGGAAGGGATATCTGAAAACCTCGGAGTGCAAGGGAGGAAAACAGTTCTCCCGAGAGGATCGACCCCGGAGTCCGCCAGCCAGTTCGAGAGGAGGGTCGAGCACCTTGAGTCCCTCATCCCCGAGGCAGAGCGGGTCCTCGTCCCAGTTAATTTTGAGATTCCCCCAGTTCTTTGTTCGGCTTCCCTCTTGGGAGCCATCGCGAGGTAGGGGAGATCCTCAGCCGAGGGCGACAATCGGCCGTTGGCGATTTTGCCCATGGCAGCAGCTATAGGGACGCTCCTTCCAAGCCTGTCGAGCCATCTTAAGGAGAGGAGTGGCGGGAGAGTCGAGAGAAAGAAAACAAAATCGAAGGTTGATGAAGTCAGAGATTCTTTGCTACCTAATGCTGAACTTTCGGCGGATGCCGTTTCATCCATCCTCAACGATTCTGATGTTGAGAGATCAAAGGAGTTGCCGGTTGATGAGGCTTTGGCCTTGTCTTTTCGGGGGATTTGCTTGATGAAAGCATAATTATGTTAACTCTCCTGGCGGCTGCGTCTTGGGTTCTGAATTACGTGTTTGTCTTGCGAGGTTGCCACTCATTTTGAAGGGCTTGGCGAAAAGCCAAAGCGAATGAAACATGTAAGGATCGCCGAATTTATAAAGGCGAAAGTGACTACACGACTTCGGCCCGGGACGGCTGCGGGGACGAGTGCGGCATTTAATGCGGAAGAAATAGAAAGACTTCGTCGGTCCCGGGAAGCACGCCACCGTCGGCTCGTGATCGGGCGAAGTAGGAAGCGAGGTCAGTTAGCTTGACGTGGCGGGGAGAGCTTCGAGAGGAGTTCGAGATGAACTTGAGTTCTTGAGATGTGTGGATTTGGTTGAGGCGTGAGAACATGATACGCGGAGTGAGCTCAATTGGTTGGGAGGAACTCATCATTTCGGGCGAGCAGCGGGATGGAGTGGAGTTAGCGCGCGGTCACGGTGGTTTGGACGAGGAAATGGAGAAACAACGAAATGACTTCGTCATTGAGATTTTGGAGCGGTGTGCTGAGGCGCCCGGCGTAGTCGCACGAAGAGTGGATTTATCGGGACAGCTAGCGGAGCGTGTGATTACGCTGGCGAACTTCATCTGCGATGATATGGTTGTTCGGAGGGATGAGGTCATTGAAGCGATTGCGGGGACGGTGGTGCTAGTGGGCTTACGGATGGCTTGCTTTTGTGACAGCTGTGGCGTGCCCCGATGCGGATTTCGCTTTGACCTCCCAAGCGATGAGAGCGGAGGAATCTTTCGGTGCAAGCAGATCCAGGAGCTGAGTACTGTCTTTGAGGCCTTCTCATTCTTTTCGTGCGATGCTGCCGAGCATCAGAGGCTCGTCTCCGCTAATTTTATTATGCTTTTCTTTTTTCTTTTTTTTTCTTTTTTTTTGTTAGACCTGGGGCCTACTACCTATATTAACTTTCTTTTAATGGATACTCGCTTCCTGGGAATTTTATGTTATTTGCTCTTCTTTACAGTGCGCCGGTGAGTCGAGATCATAGAAATTCGATGCATCGTCTTTAAACTTTGTAGATCGTTACGTCGACCCGGCGTAGTTTCTACGGCTATGCGATTGGTGCAGATAGAACTTTGTTGGTTTGGGCCTGTGGCCCTCGTCGTCTGACCTGCGGGTGTTGACCTGTCCTTTCATTTGCGTGCCCTATTTGAGTTTGTCAAGGCTAGGGTTTGCCAGTGTATGTAGTTGATTAGAGCTTGATTATACATGTCGAAAGGAGAGTGTCTCAAGAGCTCGTCAATAGAGCGATGGGGAGGAGCCGATACATTTGAAGTGCGATCGAAGAGGCTCGATCCTTATAGATAGTAGGGCTCGATGCGCTTGTCTTTGGAAGGAAGAACACCGTCAATGAAGGATTTATAGGGTGGAGCCCGTGTTTGAGAATGCAGGTGGGGACTCGATCTGAAAGATAGTAGGAGCTCGATGCACTTTGTGTTGAAGGGAGAGCTCGTCCCGATGATTTGTAGGGAGGAGCGTACGTTTGAAGTGAGAGGGGGCTAGTCACGATAGATAGTAGGGCTCAGATGCACTTTTTGTGTTGAAGGAGGCTCGATCTGATAAATGAGTAGGAGCTTTCGTTTGCACGTGTTGAGGCTCGTCGATGAGTTGTAGGGAGGGCCGATCTGACTGAGATACGAGAGAGAACCGTCGATGGTAGATGATAGGAGCTCGTGCACTTTGTGTTGAAGGAGAGCTCGATCTGATAAATAGTAGGAGCTCGTGCACTTTGTGTTGAAGGAGGCTCGTCGTGAATTTGTAGGGAGGAGCCCGTGCATTTGAGTCTGAGAGAAGGGCCGTCTGATAGATAGTAGAGACTCGATACACTTTGTGTTGAAAGGGAGGCTCGTCTGATAAATATAGGGCTCGATGCGCACGTGTTGGAGGAGGCTCGTCAATGAGATTTGTAGGGAGGGCGGTCGTTTGAGAGATGCGAGAGAAGGGCTCGTCTGACTGGATAGTGGGAGCTCGTCTGCTGTGTTGGAAGGGAGGCTCGTCGTGAAGATTTGTAGGAGGAGCCAGTACGTTTGAGGTCTGAGGAGAGGGCTCGATGATGAAATAGTAGGAGCTCGTGCTGTGTTGAAGGGAGGCTCGTCTGAGTAAATAGTAGGGCTCGTCTTTGTGTTGGAGGAGGCTCGTCGTGAGATTTGTAGGGAGAATTGTCTGTTTGAAGTGTCTGAAGAAGGGACCCGTCGATGGAGTAATGGGAGCTCGTGCACTTTTGTGTTGAAGGGAGAGCTCGTCCTGATAAATAGTAGGAGCTCGTCTGCCTGTGTTGAAGGGAGAGCTCGTCAATGAGATTTGTAGGGAGGAGCCCGTCTGTTTGAGGTACAGAGAAGGGCTCGTCCTGACAGATAATGGGAGCTCGTCTGCCTGTGTTGAAGGGAGAGCTCGTCTTGATAAATAGTAGGAGCTCGTCTGCCTGTGTTGAAGGAGGCTTGTCGTGAGATTTGTAGGGAGGAGCCCCACGTGTTTGAGGTACGGAGAAGACCGTCACGACGGATAGTAGGAGCTCGTCTGCGTGTTGAAGAGAGCTCGTCGATAAATAGTAGGGCTCATGCGCTGTGTTAAAGGGAGAGCTCGTCGATGAGATTTGCCAGGGAGGGCCGAGTCTGTTTGTGAGAGTCTGAGAGGAAGGGCTCGTGCGATGGAAATAGTAGGAGCTCGTCCGCTGTGTTGAAGGGAGGCTGGTTAATGAATTTGTGGGAGGAGCCAATCTTGTTTGAAGTCTGAGTGAGGGGCTCGATCTGGAGCTCAATGTAAGGGACCGTCTGCTTTGTGTTGGAGGAGAGCTCGTCCAGTAAGATTGTAGGGAGGAGCCGTGCGTTTGAGGTACGAGAGGGCTCGTGATGGAAGATAGTAGAGACTCAAATGCACTTTTGTGTTGCAGAGGAGGCTCGGAACGATAAATAGTAGGAGCTCGTGCTGTGTTGAAGGAGCTCGTCGATGAGATTTGTGGGGAGGGAGCCCGTCTGATTTTGGAAATGCAAGTGAGGGCTCGTCCTGAAAGATAGTAGGAGCTCGTCTGCCTGTGTTGAAGGGAGAGCTCGTCAATGAGATTTGTAGGGAGGAGCCCATCTGTTTGAAGTACAGTGAGGGGCTCGTCCTGAAAGATAGTAGGAGCTCGTCTGCCTGTGTTGAAGGGAGAGCTCGTCCTGATAAATAGTAGGAGCTCGTCGGCCTGTGTTGAAGGGAGAGCTCGTCAATGAGATTTGTAGGGAGGAGCCGGTCATTTGAGGGTGAGGAGAAGGGGCTGGAGTGGATAGTAGGAGCTCGTCAGCTGTGTTGAAAGGAGCTTCTGTCAGTATGAAGATTTGTGAGGAGGAGCCCATCTGTTTGAAGTACAGTGAGGGGCTCGTCCTGAAAGATAGTAGGAGCTCGTGCGCTGTGTTGGAGGAGAGCTTCGTCAATGAGCCCCTGTGGGAGGAGCCCATACATTTGAAATGCAGTGAGAGCTCGTCTGAAGGATAGTAGGAGGCTCGTGCACTTTTTGTGTTGAAGGGAGAGCTCGTCGTGGTTTGTGGGGAGGAGCCAGTGTTTGAAGTACAGGTGAGGGGCTGGAATCTGGAGCTCAAGTAGGAGCTGTGTGTTGAAGGGAGAGCTCGTCCTGATAAATAGTAGGAGCTCGTCCGCCTGTGTTGAAGGGAGAGCTCGTCAATGAGATTTGCAGGGAGGAGCCCGTCTGTTTGAGGTACAGAGAAGGGCTCGTCCTGATAGATAGTGGGAGCTCGTCCGCCTGTGTTGAAGGGAGAGCTCGTCGATGGGCTGTAGGGAGGAGCCCATACGTTTGGGGGGTACGGGTGGGGCTCGTCCTGAAAGATAGTAGGAGCTCGTCTGCCTGTGTTGGAGGGAGAGCTCGTCAATGAGATTTGTAGGAGGGCAGATGCAGTTTGAGTCTGGAGAGGGGCTGGGTCACGTGGAATGATAGAGACTCGTGCACTTTGTGTTGAAGGGAGAAACAGATCACGATCGTGTTGGAGCTCGATGCACTTTGTGTTGAAGGGAGAGGCTCGTCAATGGATTGTGGGAGGGAGCCCGTCTATTTGAAGTCTGAGAGGGGCTCGTCTGATGGATAGTAGGGCTCCGTCTGCTGTGTTGAGAGGCGCTCGCGGTGAGCAGCCCAGACTACGGCCACGTGAGGCGGCGGCACCGTGTGAAGGACCGTTTCGTGTGAGAATCCATCTTGTGGGAGAGACGCTTCGTATGAAGAAGTGCTTTATGAGAGGAGCCGTTTCGGTGTGACCGGCCCGGTTATTGAAAAGTCTGACAGCACATCTTGATTGATGGGAATTTGGAGCAGTTGTGTACGCCTTCGGTGCTTTCTCCGTAAATGGGGAGGTTACATTGCCTACGTACCTCACGCTTTTGAAGATTTACTGCACCCATGCGGGCGGATGAAGTTTGTAGAAGATGGATGCTTGACGTTCGGCTGCCTTCGTTGGGATTCTCGAGTCCTGCGGGCCAGAAGCATACGAATTCCTCGCGTGGGAGTTGTGTTTTTCCCTAGTTTCCCCTTTATGGGAGTTATGTTATTCCCTAGCTCTTGGCTAGGGAATGCATCCTAAGGGTGGGGGGATGGTGCATCCCTTGCACCTCACTCCTCGTTCTTTTCTTCCTTCCTCTCTCTCTTATCTCTTATTTTTTCTTTTCTTTTTCTTCTTTCTATCTCCGCTTCTTTCTCATCTACCTTCTTGCCTCTCTCTCTCCTCTGTCCCCATCTTTTTCTCCTCTTCTCCTCCTTCTTGTCTTCTTTTCATTATGTCTTTCTCCTTTGTCTCTCTTCCTTTTTTTTTTTTCCTTTTGAGGGTATTGCTTGTACTGAGTGCATTGAGGGAATTGCTTGTACTGTATGCTTTTTATGATGTAATCGAGGACACCATTGATTGTATCCAACCATGACTTGAAATAAAGATGTACTTTTATTTCTATGAGTTTTCCAGTGTGTATATTTTTTTTCTTTTTTCTTTTTTTTTTCTTTTTTTTTTTGATGCCTTTACATGCCCGAACCGTTTGAGACATCCGAATAAACAACCCGGTGCTCCCTACTTGTCTAGGAATCATAAGGCCTTGTGCTGGCCAGGGGCGCTGCGATAAGCGCTTAAGATGCTTTCGCATTCCATGTATCTTGTAGATTTTCCTTCCCTCTTACATTTTGGAGCTCATAATTGCCGGTCGACTGACCCGAGATATAATATAAGGGCCACTCAATTAGGGCTAGCTTCCCGTGTCTTTGGATTTTCCTTGCGGGCGATGGCTTTTGGGGACGAATCCGACCACGTAACCCGGGGTTTGACTCTCTTGTTGTAGTGCCTAAGCGGTCTTCCTTTGGTATTCCTCTGTCTGTTGTTGAACATGCTCCGCGCTTTTCGTCGGGGGAGCTCTAAGTTGGACGCGGGGGCCTCATCGTTTTGTTCCTCAGGGCTGGCTCGACTCTGGGAACTACTGCAGCTGCGGGAGACTCTTTGCTTGCGTGCGAAAGCTAGGAGCAAATGGAGTCTCAGGGTTGCGGATACAGTATTAGTCCTATAGGCCCTTAGTACTTCGAGTGGTCGATGACTCCCGCCGGATCTTCCGGCTTGGTTTTCGGGCGGCGCGGGGTTGATGGTGACTTGACGCCCCGTTTGATTGTGGGTGAGCTGGCGACGAATAGTAATTTTTAATCCCGAGCTCGGCACAAAAGTCCCTGAATTTTGCGTTATCAAATTGTTTTCCGTTATCTGAGACCAAGGCTCTCGGGATACCAAATCTGCATATGATCGCTCGCCCGTACGAGTTGCGTATCTTACGCTCACGTGATTGTGGCTAAGGGGCTCAGGCCTCGGTACTTGGTGAAATAATCTATAGCGATTATAAATTTACATTATTTTTTGCCGTGACGAGAACCCAATATGTCCAACCCCAACTGGCTGGAAGGGCCCGGTGGTGATTGTCGGAGGCTCTGGCGGGAGGCGTGATATTTTAGCTTGTTCCTGGCAGATTCTGCATCTTTTGACCAGGTTGGTTGCATCTTTGAGCATTATGGAGCGATAGGCCATCTTTGCCTCAAAACTTTCCCGGCCAATGTTCGAGCTCCGATATGGTTCCATATGCCTTCGTGCACTTCTCTTAGCACGTATTCAGTGTCTTCTCCTGCGATGCATTTTAGGAAAGGTGTGAAGAATCCTCGTTTGTAGAGGCTTCCCTTGTGATTGGTAAACCTGGAGGATCTCACTCTTATCTTAGCCGCTTCCTTTGGGGTCGTCAGTAGATTCGAGTCATTAATATAATCCCAAAATAGGGTCCATCCGGTTTAGTACGGACCTCTTTGGAGAAATTCTTATCTGCCGTAGGGTCGATGGAGGCTGCGGGTATTCGACGGGCGTTGATTTAATGTCTTCTTGCAAGGCCGTAGCGGTTTGCAAAGCGTCGGCAGGAATTCTCGGATTACGGGCGTACTTGATGCGGCTGATACAAACTTTTAATAAATCCGCGGACTTTGCGGAGATATAGAATCATCTTCGCCTTTGGCTCGTATGTGTCTTCCTATCTGTCTGACCACCGGTTGGGGGCGTATGGACCTCCCCAGGCGTCGACCTCTAACGAATGGCGAGATTGAGGCTGCTATTACGGCCTCGTATTCGGCCACCGTTGTTGGAGCGTGGAACGAGCACAGTGCATACTTTCGATAATACATACCCTGCGGTGGTCGAGATTAAGCACGCTCGGCTTCCTTGCGCATTTGAGGCTCCATCCGCAGGCTTCCATATGGGAGGTCGTCCCGCTTGATTGGGTGGGCTCGGCAAGCTCTCTTTGGGGCCGAATTCATGTGAGGAAATCGGTAGGATGCATCCTTTATGGTTGTTTTTTGGCTTGTACGGATGTCGGGTGGCTCGACTCATGGCTGAATTTCATCGACCTCCCAGAGACCTCTGGTTTATGCAACACCTGCTTCATGGGGTATTCGGTCGGGACTTCTATGGTGTGAGCACGACAGGGCCAGTCTGGGGCTGCGAGTCACGAGCTAATTATTAATTTTCCATTTGGGATACCTCTCCTCGGCTCCCTCGGGCTCATTTGCGATGAGTAGGCCGGTGTTGTACCCGCTCTTTTGACTACGGCGAGCACCCGTAGTTGAAAAATCGTGCGCCAAATACAGTAACGAGGAGTTCTCCTTCTATCGGGCTCACTAGAATGGGTGGCGAGCTCAAGTATGTTTTCAAGGTTACAAACGCTTCTTCACATTTCTCATCCCATTGAAAGGCTTTCTTCAAAACTTGGAAAGGTTGGCATTGTCACTTGCCACGGATCTGGTCACGACTTAAATTTTGCGATCCTCCACATTGTCGTTGTACTTCCCTTTATCCTCGATGGTGATGGCATGGCTTGATAACTTTTATTTTGCTCCGGTTGCTTCAATTCCCTGTGGTTGACTATGAAGCCCGGGGAAATTTTTCCGGCCGACACCTTAGAAGTGTTCGCCCAGTTCGACTACATGTTATAATCCCTCGGGATGCGGAGCGTCTCGGAGGAGGTGAGCCGATGTGGATCTGGTATGGCCGGACTTCTGACATGTAAGTCTATGTATACTTCCGTCGTTGTACCTATCTGTTTACGAAACATCAGGTTCAACCTTTGGTAGGTTGCCCACGACATTCTTGAGCCCCGAATGGCATTACCCGATAACGATGGGTCCCACGTGCGTCGGCGAATGACGTCTTCTCACGAATCCCGCGGGGTCCATGCTTATGCGGATTTGTAACGGAGAAGCATCCATGAAGCGCTAAGGAGCTTGTAACAACGTGGCATCACGATAAGGTCGATCTGGGTAGGAGGGAAGGCGTCGCTTTGGGCATGCTTTTGTTTATGCTCCGGTGAAATCAATCTGAGCCGCCATTTGCCATTCGGCTTTCTTAGCTGAGCACAACATTGGCCCGACCACTCTGGGTATTCTACCTCCACGATTACTTTGCTTGGAGGAGCTTAC
Organism: Tetrastigma voinierianum; assembly: GCA_016808115.1. Lineage (NCBI taxonomy): Eukaryota > Viridiplantae > Streptophyta > Magnoliopsida > Vitales > Vitaceae > Tetrastigma > Tetrastigma voinierianum. Next base: position 82,650 of record JAEQBH010003561.1, read on the forward strand.
CCGACCTCTTCGTTGATGGCCTTTTGTCTCGAGTGCGAGAGCCTGGCGTTTTTGTAACCAGGCTTGAGAGATGGGTTGGTGTTTAGTTTATGAGTATTGTTGCGGGGTCGATGCCACTCATGTCGGCCTTCCATGCGAAGATGTCACGTTACGTCTTGGGCGTGGCGGGAGGCCTTTGGGGCCTTACGCTGGTGGGCCGATATAGGCAAGATGCTGCAGGTCGTCATCCAATGTTATTGGTTCCAGCTCTTCTGAGGGCTCGGTACGATGAACACTTCATCCACGGCATATCAAGCTCCACCCGTGCTCACATTGTCGATAGTTTTGTTTTATTAGGCGGTGTAGCATTCTCGTGTCACTGTTGATCTCCTCAGGCAGATCCCGACACCGTTCTTGTCGGGAATTTGATTACCAAGTGGTATCTTGAGGGATGGCTTTTATCGCGTTGAAGAGGGCACCGCGGTAACATGTTATAGGGTGACGGGGCGTCACTATGAGAAACCTTCTTTGTCGTGGAATTTGCTTGGTAAGGGGCTCCCCAGGTTAGCACCAGTTGGATCAGTCCAATGGTAACACCTTCTCTGGCCACGAAGATGAGTGTTGACGGGTTCTTTTCTCTTCCAATTCCCATTTTGTCGGTAGATGAAAAAATGATGTCGGTAGGAGCTCAGTTCAATCTACTAGGACTAGATGGACCAGTTGTGTTGCCCGATTCTTGTAATTACCGAGTGGGTCGTCATGGGGGTGCTGACACCCTTCCAAGTCTGAGTCGGAGAATGTGATGGCGGTGTCGACTCGCGGCATTTAGATGCGGCGTGCTTCCCCATGTCTGCCGTCTTATCTTTGCCCTTGAAGTGGGCCTTAGAGGCGAACTAGATTCTCCTCCTCCCGCAAATCCACCTGATATCATGTGGATCTCCCCGACGGGGGTTCGATCTTTGGGTCGTCGTCGGCCGAGGTGGTGGTGGAAATTTGGCCAGGGACACAGTTACGGTTGGTGGCCTTGAGCTTGATTCCGGAGATATAAAGCGGTCGTGAATATCCATGTTGTGCTCGGATACTCTATCTCTCTTCTCATTGTATCTGGGTTATCTAGTTCGATGCCCGTAGTCCACAATGGAACTCGCGGTGCCCAGTGTTATCTACGGTAGTGGGATTTGACTTCGCGCCCTTTGGCCATCTTAGGAGCGCTAGTTAAGGTGCTTCATGTAGAACTTGCGTGCGGGGTGCAGTGGGAGGTGAAGCGAGGCGAATAGCGTCGTCGTCTTCCCGGGTATGCGAGACCCGGGCGGTCCACTAGATTCCCTCCGTCTTTTAGGGGATCGGCTCTGCTCTGCCCCCGGAGATTTCCTCTGGTCGCCTTGCCTCTTGGGGCTCCGTCCCCGTCGCTTCTCTGTCGTCTTTTTGTCCTTGCTAGCGGAAGGCTCTCTTCTGGCACGACATGAGGGCCTCCTCTCGTTTATGTATTTTTCGGCTTTGGCGAGAGCCACGCCGACCATGTTAGCCCAGGGTTCTTTGAGATAGAGAACATCAGGTCTTTGGACTGCACCCCCAACCCCGCGATGAAGGCGGTGACGGCGAACTTTTCGTCAAGTACATCTATCTTCAGGGACTCGGCATTAAACCGTTGCACGTATGACTTGAATTTTCTGTGTTCCTGTGTTTGATGGTTGCAGGATGGTAAGCTTGGCTTCTGTATGTCCCTCGCCCAGATGAAGTGGGAGGCAAACGCGATTGATAACTCTACGAATGAAGGAAATCGTTGAAGAGGGGATTAGGTGAACCCCGGGGCCATAGCCAGGACCTTTTGGAGTGGTGTGAGCATACACTTAGAAACGAGTGCAGATACCAGTGTGACTCATCGATTCTTATGGGTATTAGAGATGGTCCCTCTTTGGATCCTTGACGCCGCCGTGAAACGGCTACTTGAGGCATCCTGGTTGGCGGAGGCGGGTAGTTTAGCACCTCGGGGTGAAAGGTGATTCTACATTTTTGCACCAAGGTATCCACTTAGTGTGCAGATTAGCCTTTAACTACCTCCTTTACATGGTGAGCTCTTGTTGGAGGTCCACTGAACCTTTGCTCCCATGCGCTCTGCGGTGATCGGTGAAGTGTTGTGGTTCCTACGTTCTCGCCGCGTCCTCACAGTATCTTTGCTCGGTTCTCTTCCCTACGGGGGCTAGTTGTGAAGTCGTGCCCCCGGCTTGGCTAGATTCCGCCTGCGCCCCATTATTTCGAGAGATACCATAGCCGTGTTGTCGTGTGTGGAGGAACATTGTGACCTTCCGAGTGCGGCCATTTCTGGCTCTCGGGGTGTTGTATTTGTACGGTGAGTTGTTCTATCTCCTACATCAGCGGTTGGCGGGGCCGGAGTGCTTCCACTTCGTTTGTGTTGGCCCGGATCGCTTAGCGGCCCCAGTGGCTTTCTTGTGCACCTCTGGTGAGATTACGGCATCCTTGTAGGATTAGCGTTCGCTCGCTCGTGTTCTAGTTGATACCATCGATGGCGAGAAATCGGTTATGTTTGTGTAAAACGATCGTTCGCGAGGCGCGCCATTGATGATCGCGCCGTTACCGGCCGGCGAAATTTGGGGCATGTGAGGTCGTTGGGCTGACGAGCGCGGCGAATGAGCTGGAGGATGCTAAGACGCCGTGTGCTGAGGATGGCTGCGATGTGGGCTGTGGCTCACGGTGAAGTACTTCCTGCAAAAACCCGAGGAGGAAGGAGGGTCGACGGGCGCCTTGCATGCGCATTTCCGATGCACTAAGTCGGACTTCGTCCTTGAGAGAAAAGAGTGAATGCTTAGAATGCTTAGTATTGGCATACCTTTCAGTGGTGGAGCGACCTTGTATTTGTAGTGGATATTGATCCAGTTTGGATGGTGATTCGGGGTCTTTCCCATTGGAGGGTATGTTTCCTCACATAGTCAGCCTTAGATTTAGCAATGGATTAATCAAGGGAGTTCATTTGGTATAATCCTCATTCTTTATTGGAGAATGTCCAACTGATGATCTTTTATTGTTTTTTCTTCCCTTTATAATAGGATTTGATTGGACGAGTAGGATATCTTTTAGGAATAATACGTCTTACATTTATTGGAAGGATATGGGTTATTTGGCCGTGTGGAAAGCTGCTAATGCCAAATCGTGTTTTGGGCTAATGAGCGAGAAGGCTCTGTTTGGTTGATATGGAAAGGACATGGGCGGAGCACGGCTGAATTCTTCTGTCGGGTGACGAGTGGGTTACTTGGTCCAATTCTATACCCCCATCAAGAACAATTTTGAAACTTCAAAGAACACTACTTTTGCGTTCTCTAAAAACTGTTGTCGTGATATAAATGAGTGTTCTTTGAACAAAAAAATTGGGAACCAAATATATTATTTTTGTTTTTCTTATTCTCATTATTTTTTAAAATAAAAAATTAAAACAAGAATCAAACATGCCATATATTTTTGCTTCTATTTTTATTTCTTTTGAAATGAAAATCAATTTGTGATTCCATTGTTAGTGTTTGTAAGGCTGTTTATTTTTATTATAATATTTCATAAAAATATAAATACAAATAAAGATAAATAAGTTATATATAAAATAATTATACTTTTTTAATTAAACTTTAATTTCGAGGTATGCACTTTAATTTCAAGATAGTAAACCATCTTACTAGGACTTGAACCTCGGATCCCTCTTCTTTATGCATGTGCATGTTTGAAATGATGTGAAATGCTCATAGATTTTTTTATCAATCGAATGGATTATTTTTATGTTTGAAAAATAGATTTTTTAAAACGGATTTTGAAATAATCAATTGATCAAAAAATAAAATGAAGCCAATTTGTATATCTACGTAAATTTTCAAAATCATACTCAAATTGCCCTAAAAACAATTCATTCAATGAGAAAATTCCAAAAAATATTTGTTAAGAACAAAACAATTTGTCATGAAATACTTTTTAATTTTTATTATGAAGGAAATATTTTTAACAAAAAGACGATGGTACTCAAAACTTCCAAACAAAGCCAAGTACAAGTTGGTTACTCTTTGGTGGCCAAAATTTTACAAAGCTCGATACAATCTAAGACTGATTCTCCTGAATGCGAATTTGGGAAATAACCCCAGTTTTCTCTGGCGAAGTTTATTAGCGACGCAACACCTTCTTCAGCTGAGTACCAGATGGAGGGTTGGGGATGGACCCAAGATCAATATACGAACAGAGCCATGGCTCCCTGTCATTGATGTTTTTTCTCCTTGGGTTCAGACCATGCAAGTATCGAGGCTAGAGGATGTTTCTGTAAACATGTTTTTGTTTTACCGGATGAGAGGGACTGGGATATGGATACTCTTTCGAATATTTTCAATGAACGAGATAGGAGGTTAATCTTACAGATTCCTCTCTGTCAATCTGAAAGAGAGGATACATTATTCTGGAAACATGAACAGAGGGGAGCACACTAGGTGAAGTCTCTGCGTATAGGGTTGTAATGGCCCACCTTTCTACCACTCTCCCTAACCATAATCTTGCTATGTGGAAAAATGTATGGTTCATAAAATTGCCCCCAAAGGTAAAGAATTTTTTATGGCGGGTATGTAGTCATTGCTTACCAACAAAAGATGGGCTTATACATAGAAGGTTGAATGATGACCCAGCCTGTCCAGTTTGTGCCACTGAAATGGAAACGTTTGCAAAGGATTGTTGGTAAGCTGCAGAGTTGAGTCAGCCCTCGGGAAAATTACGATCAACAACTGATTGGGTGTTTCATATTTTAGAGTTAAAGAATGTTGATTCCAAGCAGTTGGTTTGTATGATTTTATGGGCTATTTGGCATCACCTAAATGAGGTTCTGTACAAAATCACCTGCGCTATTGATGAATTTCGCATCCTCGTTTCTATTTCAATGGAAAGCGGCTCTAGCTTCCCTCTACTAAATCATTTCCAATCGATGAAGAACTGAAGGATAAAGAGTGGATTCCCTCTCCTCGACTATGCCTCCAAATATCATCAGATCAGACTCATCAATATCACGCAACTTCTACGAGTCTGAGTAAAAACAAATATATACTACCGAAAATCGAAATAGATCTATCAACACAGTTGAATTTTATCGATCTGAAGTAGAAAAAAGATTAATCCAAATCAAGAAGAAGGGATGTCGATTTCATTTCATTTCCAACCGATGAAGAACTGAAAGATAAAGAGTGGATTCCCTTTCCTCTTCCTCTCCTTAACTATGCCTCCAAATATCATTAGATCAGACTCATCAATATCACGAAACTTCTACGAGTCTGAATAAAAACAAATATATACTACCGAAAATAGAAATAGATCTATCAAAACAGTTGAATATTATCGATCTGAAGTATAAAAAACATTAATCCCAAACAAAATCCATTTAAATTCAATTCAACAAAAAACCGCTAACAACCTCCATTGATATGCATAAATAAAAGTACAGAACAAGGAAAAATCAAAACCTACGCGGTGAGGACAACCGCACCACCGGCCTCCTTGATCTTCTTCTCCGCTGTCTTAGAGACGAGCTTGGCCTTCACGACGATCGGCTGCGAGGAAGGCAACGCACCCTTGCCCAAAACCTTGAAGTAGCCAAACTGAGTGACGTCGATGAGAGGGGCCTTCTCAGGAGAGGCTTTGTCCTTCATCCTGAGGCACCATGGACCTGGCTTGTCGATGTTGACGATGGGACAGTAGAACTTGTTGCGGAGCTTGTGGAAGTATCGCATATCGACCTTTCCGAAATAACCAGGGTGGTACTTGTCGAAGAGGATTCGGTGGTGATGCATACCTCCGGCGTTTCCGCGACCACCAGGATGCTTCCTGTGCTTCCCGATCCGGCCATGGCCGGCGCTGACGTGTCCCCTCTTCTTCCTGTTCTTCTTGAACCTGGTTGTCATCCTTGTACCGCCTGAAGGGTTTGATTCTCTGAGGTTGTCCGCGGAGGGAAGAGAAAAGGTAGGAGTTTTAGGGTTTTGGGTATATATAGTAATGGAGTCCCATTTGTGTGAAAATGTAACGACGTCGTTTCGCCGTGGTAATACTTAAGCTCCGTCGTTTTATTATGTAGGAAAGGAGTATGAGCCGTCTGACCAGCAAAATTGGCCATTTCTTTTTATATGATCCATTTTAAACCCTAAAGGATTGTTAGGCTCCTATTTATGAAAATTATGTTTTTTTCCTAAAAATAAGAAGAACACGAAAACAGGAAAAATAAAATTGGTTCTCAATTTTTTATTCTAAAAAAGACACATAAAACACAAAATTTAGAAAACTAGAACTGTTTTCAAAGAACACCAAAGTGGTGTTCTTTGTGTTTTCAAACAGTTACTTATACTTGATTTTAAAAATAGAAAGCAATATCGCGTAAATTAAGAAAATAATAACAATTTTTCAAAAAACGTAAAAAATTGTATTGTTTATGTATTTCCATATTATAAAAAACATTTCAAAAAGTAGAAACCAAATAGCCACTTTATCGATTTTGATTCATTTGACCTGGGGCATTAGCGATCCAGCGTGATAGTGTCTTAAGTAGCTGCACCGTCTTAGAAGTTAGCAAAAGGATGGGGAAGAAGGAAAAGAAGTAGGATGATTAGGGTTGCATACCTTCGTGGGGAGTCTTTGTTTTATATTTGAATTTCTCCTTGATTCTTGAAAAGATAATCTTGTAATTTTGTTGGTAGAATCTCTCTTTCCTTATTAGAGACCAATTATGCTTTATTTTTGGAGAGATAATATTACCAACTTAATGATAAGATTTGACTTTCCTTATCTAGACCAATTCTCCCTCATTTAGGATTTTTGTTCTGAGATGTAATGAATTAAGAGATCCGTTGATAAATCTCTTATGTAGCGCGGTCTTGTCCATTATAGGACTGGGGTCGGGCGAGTGCGATTTTCCGTCACGAGTAACCCCATAGTTTTGAATCTTATTTGTTTTGGGCTATTGGGGAAACCATCGAGCAATGGGCCCATGCGAATGTGCATAAGAGTAGGGGTTTGGAAGGCAACTTCTTTGCTTCTGCTCTTTTGATTGAAAGTTCTCTGCTTTCCTACAATACTACTGAAATTTTTGGTGAAGGAGTCGTCTGGAGAATCCTGATTGTTTACGTGCGTCTTCTAGTCGTCAATAGATTTCTGAGGACTCAACTGTGCGTGGGGTTTTGGGATGCTCCCAAGCCTGGGGATTTCCCAATAGGCTTTGTATAACTTTAAGGCTTTTAGTCCTATGACTAATTTGGTAGGATATTGTCGAGTTGATCCCCCATTTTTCTTTCTTTGCCATTTTGCTTACTGGGAATGGAGAAGACAGAGGAACTTCACTAGTCGGGTTAGGCGCGAGGGCCCAGTTGGTATCTCTTGCAAGCAACCTTGTCTCTTCCATGTCCATGGAGTTGAGATCTGCTTCAAATTCATGACAACATTAGTTTAGAATTGTTGAAGCGGTCGAAGCGCCTCAGCCGTATGAGAAGCGATAGTCTTGTCTACTTTACGGGCTTAGTTCACGGCCGAACAGCTTTCCTATTTCATCATTGGTGAAAGCGGTTTCTCTGGCGTCTCGGGCACCCTCTACGCTCATTCGTCAGAATGCCATTCGGATTTGATGGACTAGATGTGATCAACCTTCTACACCGGCTAGATATCTCTCCCAGTGGAGATTTGTTTAGTTTACATGTTTGAAGCTGGCCCGGGGCGGGTTGTCGATGTCCACCTAGCCCAAACTGGTCGTAATCGGGCTCCACGACTCCCAAAGGCGAGGCTAAAGGGTTGTCTGTGGGGCCCACTTGGTATGAGTGCCGGCTCTCTCGGGCTCCTTTTGGCATGGACGAGACCACGAAGTTCAGGGTTTGTTTTAACCAGGTTGTAATTTGTGTTTTGGTGATGCATAGATCTTCTTATGCTCTTGTTTCTGGTGATCCATTAAAAAGTGAGCCTAAATCAACCGATTAAGACTAGCGAACTATGAATGTTAGATCGCGATGAGTGTGCAGACCCTGCGTTGAGTGAGGACGGCGTGCCTCCACTGCTGTCAGTGCGTTGTGTTTGCATGTTAGCTTTCGCTCTTGATGGTCTCCTCGAGTTGGTCCCGTTCGGCTCCTCGTAGCGATCTACCGCGGGGCACTTAGCGATTATTACAAGGACCATAGTGAGGTCGTCAGGTGTTACCCGGCCTCGGAGTCATGGCTGCCCTCGGCCCCAGCTAAGAATAGGGAGAAAGAGGCGACAAACAAGACCTTGGCGGCCCGGAAAGTTGTGGTGGTTCTGGAAGGAATTAGGGTGAATCAAGCTAAGTAAAATGTTTAGCGCCAGCCCGCCGGGTTTGGCACGCACGAATCATGGCCCGATGCGCCCACAGTGGACCACCTCTGAATCACGGGCTTGGGCTAGGCAATCTGCTTGGATGATGGGACTCCCGGGGAGGTAGGCAGGCGATCTTGAGTGGAATCCGTACGGACTTCCAATGATCAGCCGGCCTTGGGAGATTGGCCTGTCGAGGCTAACACGTCTCTAGATGAGGGGGTTTCAGTTGTAAGCCCTCGAGGTGTTGAAGAGGTTGGCATGGATCCCCCGTCAGTGGTTGCTCGTACCACCACTCCCGTCAGGCGGTGCCGAATTTAAGCAAGAAAATTGTTGCCCTAACTAAGTGTTGGCAGCCTCATGTAGACCCAGAAATTCGATTTACGGAATAGAGGCAAAATGGTTATTTGATTACAAATTGTAGTGCGGATAAAATCAGTAATTAATTCTCTAGATCTCCGGATGAGAAAGCAGTTGTACGTTGGAATCGTCTATAAAATCTAGTTATCAAGCAAATTTCATAATTTTACGAGACGGTCGGTCCGGCCAATAGCGTTTTTGGAGAATATCGCGTTTCGGGTGCCATAAATCGATTTTCGATGGTAAGCCACATAACATGTACTCATGTACCATGGAAGTGAGTGAGTAGAGAAATGATGAAATAAGGCGACGAGATGGTGCGAATATCGAAATGTCGAGAAGAAGGGCGTAATGGTATTATGGAAATTGATTTAAGTATTAAAGCCAAAGCGATAGTCGTGTCTATACGTTAGGCCCAGGCAAAAAGCGTGAAATAAGTTTCTCTACTGTGGCTGTTTTTGAGAGAAATCTTTGGGAAACTATACTCTAAAAATCTGATAAATCAAATGATCGGCGGTTGGCAGACGAAGGGAAGGCGTGCAGCGGCGGGGACAACACGTGGACCCAGTTTGGGAGTTTCTTCAAACTCCTTGGTAGGATTTCTCCTACTTTGCGTTTTATTCCCATTTTAGGGGTTTTTCCATGTTTCGGGGTTGGTTTGAGGCCGTGAGGGGCCGTTGTTGAGTCCCAAGCTTGGGACTTGAATTGATTTAAAGGCTATTGAAAACCAATGTTGAAAGCGATTGTGTTTGGGTGTGATTAGTGTTATCTTGTGCATTAAATGTTTGCTTGGTATGCGTGGTAGGAAATGGCCGTGGATTAGGTTCACTAGTGAACCGATGTTTATGTTTTCGAGAATGAATGCTTGAGGGTTTCACTATTCACAGGAATAATGTTTGAAAATATATTTTCATGAAAATATGTGTTAGTCGGTGAATTTAAATTAAATTACTGATGTATGATCGTTAACACAGAGTAGGCTTCTTTGATGTGTGCATTAATTAATTTACATGACATGATTGTGTGAATTGGTTGTTTGCCAAATAGCCATGTTTTATATATTTACATGAATAAACGTATTGGAATTGACACACAGCCATTCCATATGCCTTTGGAACATCTATAGGACTATAGGAGTTAGTGCATAGAGGAAGAATCAGAGAAAGGTTCGGAGGGTAGTCTAAAATATTAAATGGTTCGGATTTGTCTAAAATGCTAATTGGGAGGTAGCCCAAACTGGCCAATATATCGCTTACGTCGGATGCCCGATTGATATATTCATGAGAGGTGTCGGCTAATAATATATCAGCCGTCAGGCGGCCCGGGTTGATATATATTCATGGTGATCCGCAACCCAATTTAATATATATCAATGCGATCGGAGCGGCCTAATTGATATATATTCGCCAGATTGCCCACTAATAAAACCAGTAATTCTCATACGAGGCTTAGGCGGAGTGTGAGAGAAGTCGGTGAGGACTCGGGATGCGAGTTAGGTCGTGTAGGCGTTCAGTAGGATCGTGCATTTGCTTGAATGTTTGTTTAAATTGGAACGTGCGCACTTAGGTGGTAAGTAGCCAATTTAAGGCGATTCTCCTGCAGGCTTTAGCTCACCGGTCGTGGGATCCCCTTTTTCACGGTACGGGAGCGTACGAGGGAGAGGCTCATCTAGAGACCGTGGATTGAAGAAAGAAAGCAGGATTGTGACTGGCTTGACGATATCTACATGTGTTAGAATTTTCCTAATTTTAATACTTGTATAAGAAGTAAAACATTTGAACTCTTGTAACTATTGGGTATATAGTTTGCAATTCATAGTTAGTATGTATTATGAGTATCGTTGTGAGCCCCAGTGGCGTCGTACTCATAATGATTTGATCTCTTGGACCTGTTGAATATGTTGAATTTGCTTGGAACGGGTTCCATGCGGGTATTTAATTGGGTAGGCTCCGTGCAGGAGACTCGCCGATTTTCCTAAAGTGCGTCGGGTAACGGGCCTCCACTTATATTCGCGAGGTTGACGGGTAGTCAACGGACCCGGGTTTTGGGCGTCTGACTGGTATCGGAGCGCCGTTATACGAGAGATACCTAGGGAGCTCGGGTTTGGGTATCCATCACCACTAGGTGGTTTGATGTGGAGTATAGGTATGTGGAAACCTAGAGAATGAGGGCTTGGGCTTAGGCCATGGTTGAGGAAGAGCATCACCACTAGGTGTGGTTTGATGTTGAGTTTAGGTATGGGATTACCTAGGAAAATCATGGGACAAATCTAGGACACTACGTGCACGTGTGTTGAAGTGTTTTGTGTGATCGGATATTTGTGAAGTGTGCTTGCATGTAGTTGTCATCTTTGTGAATTTGTTGGGTGTTATGTGATTGAAATTTTATGAGTTATATCTTGGTTGATAGCATAGGATGAGTATGTGGAACATTTGGGTGTTCTGATTGTGTTAAACTTGAACCAAGGAATTAAACAAAATAAAGTTCATAATTTATTTGGTTATGAAGTGAAAAAATAATTTTAGAGTTTTTATATAATTTGTAAAAATTTAGAAAAATTAGGAATTAAATAATTTTTCAAATTTATTGGTATTAAAAGTATGGAAAAATGAAAAAAAAAAATTTTAGTGATTTTTAGTTATTTTTCCAATTTACAGAGGAAATAAATGAAAAAAAATAATTAATTATTATTGTTAAAATTGAAAAAAAAATTGTATTGCAACAGGGGCTAGACAAATTTGGACGTATTACAATGGTGCCCAGCCAACCACAATCTGATCCTTGTAGCGCGACACAGTGCATTTGGTGGCACGACCTTGCAGGCGTCTTGGGGCGCGAGAGTGGCGGCGGCGAGGCGTCGCGGCGGTGGCCCGGGCGTTCTTGGGCGGCGGGCGCGAAGCGCTGTGAGCCTTGGCGGTACGGTAGCGCGCGGCGGCGCGGACACTGAGCATGGGGCCCGTATGAGTAGCGCGGCCTTGGCGAGCGCAGGCGTGGTGGCGGCGGTGGGTGTGCTCGAATTTGGGCAGGTTGGCTGTGCACCACAACTTCGGTTTTGGCGGTTTGACTCGATCTTATTCTGAGTCACTAAATGAACATTGTTCATTACAAAAAAATTTCGGAAAAATTAATTAAAATAAAATAAAATAAAATAAAATTTTGATAAAATTTACCGAAAAATAAAATTTTGCAAAAATAAATTTTTTGAAAAGAATAAAATTTTATTGAAAACAATATTTAAATGAAATTCATTCTCGTATACAACGAGCTATGTATGATTAGTGTCTCGAGGTACAGTGATTTATGCCTTAGAATCTTGTGTTAGACCCAACTATCGTTTGAAATCATGATTCTTGTGATGATTCTGCGTAGGAAGTATATACGCAGTGAAATAAGTATAGGAAAGGGTAAATACTAAGGTTATAGTGGCCTTAGGGATTTGGATCATGAAATGAACAAGGGCATAGAACCTAATTGAAATAAATAGAAATTGGAGTGGTTTGAAATTGCGTAGCCACTTAGAAAATGTAGGCAATTAGGTTCATGGTTGCCAGAATCTATTAGTAATCGGCATGCATTACTAGTTTGGAAGCTGAAATGAAAATTAAGACTATTGTTGCCATTCGCGGTATAGATGGATTTAGTCGAGGGACGAGGACATAGAGAAAGTCCGGGCGCGGGTGAGCCTGCGAACACTTGACCAGCCGCCGACATTTGATTGACAGGCCTTTGTAGAGGTCGTAGGTGTTGTAGTGGGCGCTATCGCCTGGGGCTTCTTGCCAGGTGATCGGGAGACCTAAACGGCTTGAGAGGTTTAGGGCGCATCATCCTCAGGCATTCACGGGGAGGAGATCCGATGGTGGTAGACCATTGGTTAAATGCGAGAGCGAGAAAGTGTTAGAGGCTATGGAATTACCTGCGTGTGGGCCAGATTAGACTATTTGCCGTTCTGGCTAGAGAACAGAGGCTGATATGGTGGAAATGTGCAGGATCTAGAGACCTTAGGGCAGTTGTGTGAATTCTCCCCTAGGGATTAGGGCGAGAATAGGCCTGACCTGTAGAGGTTGTGAGTTAGAGATCTGGGGACTCTACTCCGGTGGACTGAGGATTATGGGTATGTCGAGTTCGATGTCATCCTTGGGATGGATTGTTGACAGGTTTACAAGGTTGTTATTGATTGAGCGCGGGAGAGTTACGCTACCCACGCGGGGGGCGGTACTCGTGTTGTATTTGAGGCGAAACCGGTATGCCCCGGAGCGTTATCTGAGTCCAAGTGCGGGGCGGGTTAGCGGGTTGGCTCGCGCCCGAGCCTACAGAAGGAAGAGGAGAGGTCAGACTTGGATATACCTCGAGTAGTGTGCGAATATGTGGATGTTTTTTTCCAGATGAGCTACCTGGACTACCTCCACATAGGGATGTAGACTTTGGTATCGAGTTACACCCTGGTACTACACCGTCTCTATGACTCGCATGGGGATGATGCCGTGGTTGAGTTAGGGCTTCGGAATCCAACTACAAGAGGCTATTGGACCGCGGGGGATTATTGAGCCGAGCACTTCACCATGGGGTAGCCGGTTCTAGTTGCGAAGAAAGAGGAAGCGGGCAACCGATTGGGCATTGACTCTGACGATTGAGCGGGTGCGATTAGTGCAGTATCTCTTGCAGGGCGATGATTTGTTCAAACCGGTTGAGAGAGTGCGAGGTGCCCGAGATAGACCTTCGCCTTTGGTTACCATCAGGCGAGGTTAGGGATGCGGATATCCTAAGGCGGTGCAGGGCTGCGTTAAGGGCACTTTGAGTTTACGGTGATGCCCTTTGGATTGATGAATGCGCCAGCGGCATTCATGGACCTCATGCATAGGGTGATCCAACCTTATCTAGATCAGTTGTCGTAGTCTACGTGGATGACATCTTGATCTACTCCCTGTCAGAGTGGGAGCATGAGTATCACTTGAGGATTGTTTTATTTGTTGAGACCATCGGATGTACACTAAGTTCGATGAGTGCGAGGTTTAGCTCGAGGTGAGATTTTGGTTGCGATGGTGTTAACAAGGAGTGTGGTCGACCTAGAGGAAGGTCGAGGCAATGATGAGTTGGAAGGGACCGAATGTCGATCTTCGAGATCGTGGATTTCTTGGGATTGGTGGGCATTACGAATTCGAGGAATAGGAAGGCGAGGTTGTCCATTCGGGCGGGGATTATGGGTTCGCCTCGGGATATGGACTCCGTGGTTGGGGCGGCCGCGACCATATAGAGAGAGTGGGATACTTGGAACACTTTCGGGATACGGGTGTTGGTAGCAAGAGGGAGGATCGGCTTTCTCCTGGATTCGGGAAGGCGGAAGACTACGCTTCCTGGTTTTAGGACCGGGCCGGGATTGAGCATGAGTGAAGGTTGCCCGGAGACGGATCTGAACTGGACAATGATCCAGGTTAAGCGTAAGACCTTAATTATACAGTTCATTCTCCACCTTTGTCAGGTCAGAGGAACTAGTTTCAGTTTCGGGGTGCTATACAAGCACTCCCAACAACATAGATAGGCCAGAGGGGCCAGAGTGTGGGTCGAAGTCAAGGATAGATCAGTTAAGCGGCGAGCGTGGTGGACAGCAGGGTGGTGAACTATTGGTTGTTGATTATCAGAGGCAGCGCGTGGATGGGTCAAGCCTTGTGGGTTGTCGATGGTGAGAACTAGGCGGTTGTCATACGGGCATGACGTGGAATTGGGCTTAGAGGTTGGGTAACTTTTAGAAGCAGTATAGATGTTCTTCACTAGGATGCTTGGTGAGAGTTGACTGGATGAGTCAGGATTATAGTGAGCAATCTCTCGGGTCACTCCATCAGTGGATAGGATAGGGAGGTGTGCTTGCATGTAGCATTATTGTGCGTGTGCACGGTAACATCGGGCGAGCCGGTGTGGGTGCCGCGGTACGGTCATTCACCACTCATGGTGAGGTGTGGGTTGAGTTGTCTTTTAGGACTACGTCGAAAAGACTCATAGTTGAATCAAGCCGCAAGAGAAACCGAGAAGTGTAAGCCGAAGGATTATGTCGAATGAGAACACCTTTGTCGGGTTATCCATGACAGGTTAAGTGATAGGGTCGAGAGTGACTCGAGATTGGATCTGTTAAATTACGTGAGGTGTGGATTTGGTCGCGAGGACTCGGGTATCACGGATATCTCATTAAGTAGCGTGGATTAAGACCGAGTCCGTTGGATTGCCGGTGATTATGTTGCGCCAGGAAGGTCGGCGTTCACCTGGCGAGGTTGTGTGGGATAAAGTGTTGTGGTTATATACAGGTGAATTACAAGAGAATTTTTATTCGCGAACATAACCAATCTGGATCATAAGGGTAGGATTAATTGCCCTTAGTGGAATGCGCCTACAACAATAGTTATCAGGCGAAGTATACAGATCGCACCACTCTGAGGCGTAACATGGGAAGTCATTACTAGTCACACGTTAGGGATGGACCGAGGTGGGAGAAGATCCATCCATCACCCGGTCGGATTTGATTAGAGACACCTCGAGAAGGTGAGCTTGATGCGACAGCGTCTTCTCGACTCGAGCGGCGAAGAGCTATCACGGTGTCGTGACGCGGTTAAAGGTTAGTTGATCGCGTTTTCTTGAAGGTGATGCCTAAAGAGTGATCGAGTTAAACAAGCGCAGAGCTATGGCGAAGGTTTATTGGGCTTTGAGATACTTTCGAGAGGATATGCGTGTTCGCGTCTTGGATTGGCGTTATCGCGGCATGGCCAGTGTCCACGAGGTGTTTCACGTCTCCATGCTCCTGATATATATACTCCAGATCCAGCTCATGTGGTGGATTGGGGACAGATTGAGGTTGACACTGATGGGACCTTTGAGGAGGGACCAGGGTGCATTGTTTGTAGCCGTGATAAGGTTTGGCCTTGGACGTAGAAATTTGATGAGTGCTATGGCGACCTTTGTGGAGTGGAGGGTCGCGTGGGAGGCGCGAGGACACGTCGGCTACTATCCTTCTTGTTTGAGGATGAAGGTGCGTGGTTTTTAGTCGTTAAGGTTTAAATGAGCTAGTTTATCACTGATAGAGTGTGCATTGCATATGCATGTGCATGATTATGATAGTCTATTGGGACGAAATTCCTTTTAAAGAGGGAGAATGTAGACAGAAATTCCAATTGGAATGAGGGCAAAATGGTTATTTTAGTTGCAATTGTAAATTACAGTTAAAATCCATATTAATTCTCTGAATACGGATGGCGGCGGATTATCTGTTGGAATCGTCTCGAAATCTAGTTAGCACGTAAAATTTCATAATTTTAAAGTTAGTCAGAATCAAACATGTTTCCGAGCGCCGGCGTTTCGGTGCCCGTGTCCGGTTACCGATCACGGCGAAAACCCATATAACATGTATAATATGCCATGAGTGTGTGATGAAAGCCAGTGAAAATAGGCGGTAGAGATAGTCTGAATATCGGATGAAGAAAAGGACATAATGGGTATTATGGAAATTGATTCGTGGTAAAAGACAAAGAGCAAATAATCCTTCATCTCTACATTGACCAAACAACGTGAGAACCAGATTTTCTCTACCAACAACCATTTTTTGAGAGAAATGCTTTAGAGAGAGAGAAACTTCTCTCTCTAAAAATCTGGCTGATCCGGCCGATCGGCGGTTGGCTGGAGCAAGAGAAAGGCTGTTCTCTGTAGTAGGTGTAGCGTGGACCCGGATTTGGGAGTTTCTTCAAACTCCTTGGTGGATTTTCTCTCTTGCGTTTTATTCCCTTTTTAAGGGGTTTTCCATGTTTCGGTTGGTTTGAGGCCGTGAGGGAGGGCAGTTTGATCGGTCCCCCAAAGCTTGGGACCAGTGGTTGAATTTATTGAAAACCAGTGAGAGAGACAGAGAAACAGGTGGCTGTTTGGGTGTGATTAGTGTTTATCTTGTGCATTAAATGTTTGCTTGGTATGCGTGGGCGAGAATGGCGTGGACCCGAGTTCATCAGTGAACCGATGTTTTTATGATTTTAGATAATGAAGCAACGAGGTTTCCTTTATTCTGAAATAATGTTTTGAAAATATATTTTCATGAAAGCTCTGTGTTGATGAAACGTTTAATTAAAATTACTAGTGTATGATCTGATAGCCCAAGTAATTCTTTGATGTGTGCGGTAAAATTAATTGCGTGACATGATTGTGTGATTAGTTTGTAAATATATATGCATGTTTATATATTTACATGAATGGCTAACTGTGAATTGCTTTTTATGCATTCATATCTCCTTTGGTATATGATTATAAGATTAGTAAGCAGGAAGATCTGAAGGAAAAGATTGGAGGAGTAGTCTAAAATATTAAATGGTTCGGGAGGGTTGTCTAAAAATGTTAGGTGTCGGACGTAGCCCGAATAAATAATATAATAACCGTCGGATGGCCCGATTGATATATATTCTTGGAGGGTAGTCCAAACTAAAATAACTATATCAACCGTCGGGCGGCCAGTTGATATATATTCTCCGGGAGGGTAGTCCCTGTTGATTAATATATATCAATCGTCGGATAGCGATTGTTATATAGTATCGAGGTTGCCACTAATAAAATGATAATTCTCATACGAGGCTTAGGCGAGTGTGAAGTCGATGAGGACTGGGATCGAGTTAGTCATGTAGACATTTAAGGTAAGTTCATGCATTTGCTTGAATGTTTGTTTAAGTCGGAGCGTTACTTATTTGTGACTTAGGTGGTGAGTAGCCAATTTAGGCGATTCTCTCTTGAGCTTTAGCTCACCAGTCGTGGGATCCCCTTTCCAGGAATACGGGGGAGCGTACGAGGAGAAGGCTCATCCTATAGACCGTGGATTAGAAGAAAAGCCGGATTGTGGCTTTGGCTTGACGATATCTACATGTATTAGAATTTTCCCTAATTTTAATATATGTTGTATAAGAGTAAAACATTTGAACTCTTGTAACTATTGGGTATATAGTTGAATTCATAGTTAGTATGTATTATGAGTATCGTTGTGGGCCCAAGTGGCCGTATTACTCATGTGATTTGATCTCTTGGATATATTGAATATATTGGACTGCTTGGGACAGGTTTCATGCAGGTATTTTAATTGGGTAGAGCTCCTCGTACAAAGGAGACTCTACCCGATTTTCTAAAGTGGCGTCGAGTAACCCGGAGCCTCCACTTGTATTCCAGCGGGTTGTGAGGTGAATCACGGACCCCGGGTTTTGGGGCGTCACATTATGTATGTCCCGCCACTAGAAAGGGTTCATTCCTCGACGGATGGGGAGGTTATGGACCTCGAGGACGTGTTGAAAGTTATCAATCCTTAGAACCCCTTCAACTAGGAGGAATCTTCGGTCACGTGCATGCATGACCTTTATTCGGCGTACTATTCGATATCCGTGGCGGCCCGCTCAAATCATTATTCCATTCCGTTTCCTGCTCATATGGATAAAGACGCCTTTCAAGGCGTGGCTGACGATGGGATGTTCATTCGTAATCATTTCCAGCAATTAAATTTGAACATGAAATCTTTATTTGTTGTGGTGGCTACTAGTATTGGGTAGTGATTTCTCTCTAATTCTTGCTTCTTTGTAGGTTGTAGCGTGCATCAAACCATGGCCCAGCGACACTTAGAGAGTTCGATCATAGATGATCTTGAGCACGTGGCTTTGCCTTCAGTTGGCCGCCTCGCATCATTAGACACTGAACTCTTCTTTGGCCAAGGCGGAGTCTTCGACCAAACATTGGGAGAGAGGTCGAGGACAACGCAACTCACGTTATCCGGGTAGAGAAAGAAAGAGAAGTGGCCAAACAAGAAGCTAGGGCGGCTCGGTTATTCAGTTGCATTAGCGGGAGGAGGCGCTAGAGCTAGAGGCGAGAGGTTGACTGGTGCTTGCCTTAAATTCGCCAGCAAGCTGCGAGAAGAAGATGAGCGCTAGTCAAAGGTTGTGGCAACACTCTTAGCGGCAATGACCCCGAGGCCATAGGGCGGAAGCGAGATCAGGCGGTGTCGAGATTTCGGAGGGTGTTATGGCGGAGAATAGAGATTTTTTTTTTTTGGAAACTTTGTAAGTGGCGTCGCTTGGCCATTAATACGTTTACACTTTATTTGTAATCTTTGGAAATACTTTGCGCTTTTTTTAGTAAGACTTGAAAATATTAGCAAAGCATGAGCCATGTTTGTTTAGAAACTCTACCAGGATGGTTACCATGATTAGAGAATGTCAGTCAGACAACAACCGTATCACAGTGCTGGTCTGACCGGACAATAATCAGTATCTGGACTTTTAGGTTCAGTCAGACAATGGCCAGATATCTGGACTTTTTAGGTGTCGGTCGGGATGTGCTTAAATATCTGGACTTTTTAGGTGTAAATTGGACAACAGCCATATCACGGACATTTTAGTTCGGTAGAACAACAACCCCGTATCACGGACTTTTTAGGTGCTAGCGAGCGACAATAGATATCCCGAACTTTTAGGAAGAAGTGACTGTAGGTTTAAAAGGGAAATGCGTAAAAGATACTATTTTATTGATGATAGTTTCCTAAAAGAATACACTACTGATAATATTTCTTAAGATGTATGACATTCCAAATTTTGGGAACAATCATCCCGTCTGGTCTGCTCAGTGCGTAAGAACCGGTTGTCCCTACTCGGACCACCGTGTGTGGTCCTTCCTAGTTGGGTTGAAACTTCCCGTCCGCAGGGTTAGATGTGTTTTCGAAAACCCTTCTTAGGACTAATTCCTCGGCTTTGAATGTATGCGGCTTCACACGTCGGTTGTGCCAACTTGCTAACCTTTGCTGGTATGAAGCTATGTGTACGGCTGTCGCCTCCTGAAGTTCGCCAACCATGTCCAGGTCTTTGAATATGGCCTCAGCGCTTGCTTATGCAAGAACTTCCTCTCGAACGGTGGGCATCCCAATTTCCGTGGGAATGATAGCCTCCATCCCATATGTGAGGGCGAACGGTGACTCCCTCGTTAGCTTCCAGCTGGTTGTCTTTGTAAGACCTGAGAAATTCCAATTTCTGGAAAAATGGTAAAATTGTAATTTCGGTAAAAATTCCGAAATTTATTCTCTAGGTCTTGGATGGCAAAGCGGTTTCTGGGTGGAATCTTCTTGAGAAATCTAGCTACCCGTGAATTTCGTGTGGAATAGAGGCCAGTTGAGATTTGCACGTTTTTCGGTATCGAGTTTAGTCTTTGAAAAGCGACTTGAGATGTGATAAAAGTGCGCCATAACATGTACATATTTACACGTATTTGTATGAGTATAGAGATAATGGAAATGGGCGGCGGGATAGTGCCAAATGTCGAAAATCAGTAGCAAGGGACAAAATGGTCATTTGGAGATTTGATTAAATGAGGAAAATGACAAAACCTCAAATGATGTTATCCTCCTCCTTCAAAGAAAGCAGCGTGGGAAAAAGGGAAGGAAACTTGCGATGGTGATTAAATTGCCAGTAGGGTATTGAGAATCGCAGCAATATTTCATCACAGAATTTTCCTCCCTATTCTTGCGTCAAGCTACTGAAGTATAGCGGTCTAGGGTCGAACACGAGGGGATGAGTTTTCTTCGTAAAATGATTTAAGTGAGTAAAAAATGGTGAATTTTGTTTTTGGATTTTAAGGTGGTGATAAAAACGGGGGTTGGTGGTTTCAAACTGAAAATAAAATGAAAAATAAGAAAAGAACTCCTTGAAGCATTGACTCTTTTGGTTTTTAGGTCCTAAGGCAATGAGGTCCTGGAGTTTCATTTCCTCGTAGGAGGATGACATATAGTCATCTCGAGCCGGATCTTCATTTAGCTTTAAAAACTAAACCACTAATAATTTTCCTTTTGAGTAAAAAGCATTGTTAGCATTTATGGTTCCTACGATGAAAATCTATCACCTTGAGCCTACCTCCCGGTGGCTGTGAAAGCTAATGGATGTCAGTGTATCTAAAGCTAAGAATACAGAACCACTAAAAAGCTTGCCAAGTATTGTGAAAAGTACATCAGCTTTAAAATTTAGAGTTAGAAATTTGGGAATCAAAATGTCCAAAACCTGCTGCGTGAAAACGGGGGGAACCACCGACCTTCGGATCCCATGCCCGGCAACCTTCCACTTGGGAAATTGTTTTAGCCGCTCATCCTCGAGTTGGCAATCCTTGGAGATGTTGTAACAAAATGAGAGAAAGAGGAGAAGAGAAAATTAGGGCCAGCGAGGGGCAGTATATTTCCTTCAAAAATAAAAAACTTAGGAGTTAACAGTGTAATTTACAGACATATGGCAGCGCCTAAACATGTGAAATACCAAAATAAACAAACTAGAATAATTCTGGTGAGGGTAGAAATGAGAAAACAAAAGCGAATCGTTTGGATCAAAAGAGGAAGCCGGAGACAATTTTTGCTATGCACAGTGTTTTAGCTATCATAGCGAAAATTGGGCTAATATGAAAGTAAAATTTTAAGCTGTACACTCAACAATTTTCACTATGATAGCGAAAAATTCGGTAATATAGCGAATTTTCCAACACTGTTCATTACTCCCTCAGCATATTATTTCTTTCTTGCTTTGATATTCTTCATTCTACGACTACGAAGTGATGAAAACCATATGAAATAGATGGAAATCAACCCGACTTTCGTTATGATTGGATTGTGTGATTTGGCTTCCAATTCTGTAGCTACCAACAGTATAGGAATGCGTCCGAAGCACAATAGGAATACTAACATGTAGTGGGTTGGTATAACAAATTAGTACACAAAGCGCTCAAAACCTATTAAAAATATGACAATATAGCACTTGCGGGCACTAATCGATAGCGTGGATTTTAGAGAGAGGGAGACACTTATCTCTAGATTTGCGGGTGATCCGACCAGTCGAGAATTAAATCGGGACAGAAGGAAAGTTGTTCGCTGACGGGCAGTAAGGTACGGTTATTGGAGTTTTGACAAAATACGTGAGGTGAGGTTTATCCTACTTGGGTTCCCACTTTATTTAAGTGTTTATAATGTTCGGTTGGCAAGGAGGGCGCTGACGACGTTTGATCGATCCAGCGGTTGAGTGAACATTCGCCGAACATGTGCGATCCCGAAGCGAACGTGAGGATTTGTTTGGGTTGTTAATGGCATAAATTATGCTTCATCGATATTGTGATGTGCATATGGCGAAATTGCGTGAAATTGGTTCTAAAGTGACGATGATTAGTGAAATTTACCATAGACGATACCGATCTGTATTGTGTAGGGATATTTAGTCTTTATTCATAAATTTAGAATAAATCTTGTGTTGATGGTATGGGCCGGAAATGACTTGGTGTGTGGAAAATGTAAATGTAATTAAATGACATGACGATAACGAGTTTCTTATTCCCGAGAATAATGTTCACAAAATAGTTTTTGTGAAATAATGTGTTTAGTTGGAATAATTTAATCAATTGTGTGTTGGATCATTGTAAAGTGAAGCTAATTTTGGTGTGAATTGTAGAATTACATGACATGTTTGTGTGGTTAAATCTCATGAATATATGCATTATTATATTTTCATGTGTTATATAGTGTATTGGAATTGGCATCATGCATTCCATATGCAGGGGCACCCTAGAACAATAGGAGTGGTACTGAGGTGATTCTTAGGAAGAATGGTTTAGTTGAGCTAAATAATAATAATTTAGAGGGTAGTCCATATATAAAATATCAATGGTAGAGATGGCTGATTGATATACATCGGAGGGTAGTCACTAAATAACATCGGAGTCGGTCCCTTTACTTATATCGGAGGGTTGTCCACAAATAAAACAATCTTTGTTTGAAATAAGGTTTCTCATGCGTGGTTTAGGCAAGTGGCGGGGGTCGATGAGACTCGGGATATGGTTGATCATCTTTGACATTCAAGTAGGATCACGCATTTACTTGAATGTATGTTTTCTCATTTGGAGCATTGCATATGCACTTAGGTGGAGAATATTGGTGAGGCCAGTTCCCTTTGCTGGCGCTCACCATGTCGAGAACATTTTTCACAGTGCAGGGCTGCTCGAGGAGACGGCTCATCTTAGAGGTCGTTTTAGAAGAAAGCCGGGTTGTGACTTTGGTAGTAGCTTGAATACATGTATTAGAATTATATAAATTTTTAATATATATTTGTATAAAGTGATGTAACCGCTCTTGAGCCATGTGAAGGCCCATATTTTGGTTGGGATAATATTGTTGTAGTATTAATCGGGGCCAAGTGACGGTTTTACTCATTATAATTGTATATGAGATTATGTGATCATTGGTGTTTATTTTGGAGACGGAGTTTGTATTTAGGTAGAGCTCCCCGTACAAGGGGCTACTGCCCAGATTTTCATGAAGTGTCGGGTCACCGATTGATGCAAATATTCGCGGGTTGGCGGGTTGTCTTTGGACACAGGTTCAGAGCTTCACAGTCCTATAGACCTATAACACTCTGGCTAGCTCGCCACACCCATTTTCCTTTGTTGAATGTAGAGACATTTTTTGGTGACATAGGAGTGTTTTGTTAGATCTTGCTGGCCCGAATAGCTCTGCGAGTCTTGCGGGGTGGAGTATAAGTTTTTCAATTCACTTTGCAGAGTTTCAACACCTATCTGTGACTGCGACCCATTGTCCGTTATAGGTGATTGGGAGTATCTTGAATGCCTGTATCTTTCGATAAGATAATGGCTTTGTATCTTTGATGGATGCAAAGACTGCAGCCTCTATCACTGAAGTAATTGGTAACAACTAATAACGGTTTCTTGGCCCGGCGGTGGCTTGATAACTAACTATGTCAATACCCCGAGGAAGGGCAGGGGGCTTGTTATAGTTTGTTAAATCATGGGCGGGAGTTTTGGAAGGACCGAGGCTGCTGGTTAGCGACGATCACATTTTCTAACATGGGGTCCCATCTACCGCGTAATTCGGTCATTAGTAGCCTTGGTGGCCCTATGTGATCTGTCAACCACCTGAATGATTTTCGCATATCTCTGTCGTGGAGTTAACACATAAATATATATCTACATTTTGTTGGTGAGGCATTTAAGATAGGGCTGAGCTAGGGACAAAACTATCTGTGGCGTTAATATGAGAAAGAACTAGGCTGCTGGACTTGGATCTTATGGACTTCAAACTCTGTTAGCCAGGCGATTCTGAACTTTTAAGTAACCAAACTCTTTAGAGTCATCCACGAAGGACTTGTTTCTATCTACTTCATTGGATGGTTGCAGATAAATGGTGCATTAGTATAGAGAAAAGACAGCATCTCTTTTATTAGTGGAGACGACTCACGATGGCAAAAAACGATCCGCCTTTTTCATTAAGGCTTGCCCAGGACATGTACCAACCGCTAGTGTCAAACTTCCGTGTATGTTAATCACGCACACATGGCGCCATGAATCTCTTGTTTCATATTCTCAGTTTTCTGCTGACCACCAATTTGGTAGCTTCTTATGAGGATTTTCTTTGAGGACATAAAGATTGCTAGGTTGAGCCCGACTATGATTGCTCATACTGGCGTTGTTGAAGACGGGGAAAATTCAAGCCGAATAGCACTCCCCTTGACTTCTCAGTTAGGCCTTTGAGTTGGCTCCATGCCAGCTCCAGGTTGTGTCAGAAACTCCATCTACGTTCCACGATCCACAGTCGAACTATCATTACTTTTCTTATTTGTGCGAGAATTTCACCAAGAAGTCAGCTGCACTTGTCCTTAGTGCTAGGATGAGTTTGTTGAATGCCGAACTCACTTGGGTTTACCAACCCACTGGGCATTCAGCTCTGAAGCGGTGGGGCTTATGTAGTGCTTCTTAGAGGAAGGTTGGTGAGCACTGATAATCAGTCTTTAGAAGTAGGGGCGGTGCACCTGCGCGGTGACCTTGCGAGGACCAATGTCGCCTGCTGGGAGTGGGTATACGGGGTTTATGCCTCATGTAAGTTGCTAGTAAAGAGCTCCATGGACTTACCAGCGCAGTGCTCAAGTCTTCTTTGATAAAGCATAGTAAACGTCTCTAGTAACTATGCAAAGGTGACGATTTCGCCCCCGTTTTTCTGGGGCTAGATTGAATGGCGGTTCGATGAAGTCTTTGCTTGATTACCACCGGGCTCAGTTGCATTCTATATCCTAACCGGTCTATAACCATACCAAGAGGTGTGAGCAAGGCTTTGTTAATCACGTAAGCGGGGATGAATCGCCCAGTATGACCGACGTCGATTCATGCACTCTTTTTTATGATGACTGAGATTCCATAATGACTCTGAGTTGAATGGGATTGACTTCAATCCCCCTTTATCTCATGAAACTGAATTTGCAGAACGACTCCGACACACTTGCAGGGGATTGAGTTTCATCTGGATTACAGGTGACTCAAGTTTCTTGCCGGTGGCCATTGTAATTAGAATAAGTTCTTTGATCTTGACCAGCATATCATCAATATGAACTGTTAATGTTGCCTGTATCGTGACTGAAATATCTTGTTCACCAATCTTTGATAGGTTGTCCCGACATTCTTCAAACCAAAGGGCATCACGTTGTAGTAGTATAGCCCGTGTGGCGTAATGAAGGCCATTTTATCTACATCAGGCGGGTGCATTGGAATCTGGTGATAGCTGGAAAAGGCATTCATAAACAACAACATCCCATGCTCGACATAGGCATCCTTCAAATCTGAATCCATTCGCGAGGGAAGGCATCACGCGTAGCCATTGAAGTCTATCATAGTTCATGCATGCCCTCCATTTGCTGGCTCTTCTATACGGGCGACTCTCTTCGATTTGCTAACCATTGTTGTAATTCCTCTCTGATAAACTGCATATGGGGTTGTCCGCTTATGTTTAGACATAATCTTGTGGCGATCTGGGGTGATATGCGCATTTACGCATCTTGGCTTTGGCGTGGCAATCACGTTCCGGTATGAAAGACGATGTTTGGTGATCTAAATCTAACGAATGATGACTCGGGAAGCGGTATATGGCGTTGCCACCGGCATATGGCCGGTGTTCGCTTTTTCGTGATTTGGTTCCAGCAGTCTTGGCGCCAGTAGTTCTTAGGCACGTCAGTCGTGCCCCACCTCTGAGGATCCCGCGACTAACGGATCCTTTTGCTCTATCTACTTGGGCGGTGAGTTGTTTGGCGCTATGCGGCGCGATAGATCACTGCAGGGGCATTTGCATCTGATCTTTTCTATTTGCAATTATGGATAATTGACGCGTGTGATGCGACGTTTAGCTCATAGAAGAACCACCTGCCGCGCTGCTTAAATAACTGATCATTTTTTTTTTGATGATATCGTGAAGGGCGACGCTGTGGTACGACCGGGCCTTTTATATACAATTGTATGGTGAGGTCATCGCCAGTGAGAATAAGCTTTCATTGAGGTCAGTGGCCCTATATGAAATTGTGGTGTTTCAGAATGTATTGTTGTGGTTCCATTAAAAACGAGAGGAAAGTTAGTCTGTAAATTCGACATTTATGAAACCGTAGTTGTGAGGCGGGTTATGGCTCAAATTCGCGGCTCACCAGGTCTGTTGCCTCTGTGCATCCAAACATATCTGAAAGACGGTATGAGGCCATTATAAGTAGGGTATTGCCTGACCCGAAAGGGTTCACTAATTGGAAAGGATGTGATCGTCTATGGAAGCGATATGGCTCCACGACTCAGCATTATTGATTCTCGTTCACGAAACGATCGTGGTACTCACCGACTTCTTTTTATTCGGCGTTTGTGGTGGTATTGGCGGCCTTCGATCTCTCGTTATAACCGACACAGATTGCAGGCGAGTGATTGTTCAGTTATGATTACCTTTGCAATGGCGGGGTGTGATTCTTCTACTTTACGGTCGCTGCGATGTTATATCTCCACGAGAATTGCATTCTTTAAATCAAATCTCTCTTCATGATTTAGGCTTTGCGGCACCCGATGAGTCTCCAATTTTATGATCCACTGTGATGATAAGCATCCACATGGATGGGGTTTCTTTAAGTCCATCTGGATTCAGTATGAGCCATTTGGAAATCTGGCAAGTCAGTGTGAATCAGAAGGCGTGACCCTTTCATGATAATATTCAAATGGGTAATACGGGGGCTCCCTCTTGAGATTGTGATCACTGGGGTGAAAGCAGGTGCAGCTGGTGTTGTGGGTGGGACTGAGACTCCCCCTGCATGTTGTTTCGGTTGGCTTTGCTAAGTGATCATAATTGTTTCAGTTATGGCCAGGATGACTGTCTTCCAAATTGGAATATCTATCTTCATGACACTATAGAGTCCACATTAACAACAAAATCGACTGAAGAGCATGAAATATGAGTTGTCAGATATCCACTCATTTAATCTAATATTTAGGACTGTTCCTACATCATTTAGTTACCAATACCCTACACAAAAGCTATATGATGAGACTATTCGCCAGCCAGTCCATTTTAACGGTCTGTTTATCACGAGCCGAAAAAGTAACCCTGTTTTTCTGGTTTCAACAAATATAATATAGACAAAACAAAACATATAACGCATCCAACTCTGTCCTCGCTGCGGTCCCATATGCGGTCGAGCATACACCAGGAACTTTATTCCTTGAAGGGTCCCACAGCGGGGTGACGATGCACCTGTAGAAAATATTTTCCACAAAAGGTTGCTTCCACTAAGTGCACATGCGAATGACACCACAGTTCTGACGAAGGCGCCGGCCATCAAATACCGCTCCAGAATCATCTGTATTGTGGATGAAATGTGGCTCACTCTTTCTCATCCGAGCCCTCCTCTAACTTTGCCTCGTATTTTAACACCAGTGGCAGAAAACAGCGTTTCAAAACGAATTTTTTTTTCTTGAAAACACATTATCCATTCTAAGATAAATTCTTTGAATAACCCTACAGACCAAAACCATAAGTTGGCGTCCCTCGAGGCGGGTGGTGGACGCTCTTAAGCAGTCCATTGGACATCTATCCGGCGTGAAGCATTGGACAACTTTTCAAAAGCATTATTCAGGCTTAAGCTTCCGATATAATTTTCTTTTCGACAACCCTCGTATTTTTATTCATTTGTGGACATACTCCAATAATCAATTATGAGTCAACCCTTCGAAAAACATGTCATGCACTCACACCTACGGTTCTAGGGTGCATATGAAATGGAACATGCCATTTTACAACAATTCATGTTAATATATTTAAGCATGCATATATTAACAAAATTCACATGCAAATAACATATTATTTATTTTTCCAACAATAACACACAAAAATGGCCCAAATTTGACTCCATAGAAAACAAGTACCTCTGTCCTTCACTAGCTCATCACCGAATTATCGATACCAAACACACCACAAACTCAAGACATCAGTCTCGGATCAAAACTATAACTCCTCAACATACTCAGGATCGCCAATAGTCCCAAAATCCCGTCCGCATCGTCTACACAAACAATCCCAAAAAATTTAGCTCCGACCAGGCAAAATGTACCCAAATTCAACCCAGACCGTCCAAACAATCTCAAAATTCACACTACCCAAAATTGGGATCGAATTTATCTACCACGGCCTCTAAGACAATCCCAAGCCATTAAATAACCTTAGGCTAGAAACAACACATGTAGAAAATTTCACCCGTGGAGTTCGACGAACCTAAGATTTTTTGTACACATCGAAGCCTGGAGGCAAGGAATGAACTTTGCATCTGCTCCTAAAAATTCTACGATCCGATCGTATATCCTGAGAAAGAAGAAGAGAAGAAAGAAAATAAAAAATCTTCTCTCTCCTTCACTCAACTCCTAGCATCGCCCTCCCTTTGTTCTTTCTTTGACTTCTTGGGATGGTTTTTTTTTCCTTATTTTTTTGTTTTTTTTTATTTCCCATTATTTCTTCCACTTGACACTTGGCTCAATGTGAGTCATTCACACAAGTGCACCACATGTCATGCCATGTGTCACCCGACACCCGATATCTTGAAAAACGTGAAATTTCGACTATCTCATAATCACTAAAATTACAGGTTAAATCTAGATTTATAAGATAAATTAACTATAAGTCCGTTTCACATCCAAATCTGTAGAAAATGTCCTATTTTCAACCGAACTAACCGCTTACCCTTTTCTTTAAAAATTAGATTTTCCTGTGGTTTCACACTCTTCCCTATAACACCTAAAATATACTGACAAGTGAGCAACTGCTGTAAGATAATAAAAGAAAATTATATTTTTCGGAATAAAATAAGCGCGAAAAATAAAATTTTGAAAACCCTGACTTATATAGAAGACAAGTGTAAATTGGTCATTTACTGCGTTAGACTCAAGGGTCATAATTAATAAGATTATAAGTAAAGTAAAATAAGATAAGTCAAGATTAAATTAGATGAAGTTGGAATTGAGAATAGATGAGAAATGAAGGACTTAAATGAAAAAATGGAAAAGATTAATATGTATAAGGCCAAATACGGCCTTATTGGAATCAAAATATTCATTTGGTCTCTATTGAGGAGTAAAATGCAGAGAAGAGAAGAGAAGGGGAGAAGAGAAAAAGAGAAGAAGTAAGAAGGAAGAAGTTAAGAAGAAGAGAAGAGAAGAAGAAAGAAGGAAGGATAAAAAAAGAGCAAAAGGTATGAAAAACATTATGGTTTTTAGAATGGAAACTAAGATTTTGTATGCATTTATATGGATTGTTATGGGGTTATGAATTCTGTGACTTTTATATAAAATTCATCTCAGTTAGGGTTTGAGGTGTTAAAGAGTGTAATTACTTGTTAGGAGTATAACTTTCCTTGAGTATGAATTTAGTATGGAAGTAATGGGTTTTTATGGATTAAGCTCGATTTTAGTATGGACTTTGTTAGACTTTAGTATGGAACTCCTAAGGTTTAGGAATCAGAAGGAGGCTATAAAGCTCAGTGCAGAATTTGTATGGATTTGGAACTTTGCTTATTCCTACTTTGGGTGATTTTGGGATTGATTGTAGGATGCAGCTTTGTGCCGTGTCTGGTGGTAATGCTTCAGGGCCTTGAATTGGGAGGATATCGTGGCCTGGGATGCGGTCGCTCCGGATGGTCTCGGTCAAAATTGGTACAAAATTTTAAGCTACCAAGGAGCTCTCTGGCACGCAGTTGCGTGGAACCCACACTACGCGCACTAGGCCTGCACCAGAAGCTCGGCACGCACCCGTGGCTCACGCAATCACAGAGCCCCCGCACACTTTCAAGCATCAAATCCGACGTCATAACTTTGTCCGAACTCCGCTTTTGGGGTGTTTTTGTGACTCTGCGGAAAGTCCTTGAGTCTTAGAATCCATCCAGAGAGTAGTTTGACAATATTGAACAGCTGTCCAGAAATCAAGAAAAATAGTAGGCCCCGCCAAGGCGCTCAGGTCACCGCTCATAGGAAATCCCAACTCTGACCGACACAACTTCGTCCGAACTCCGTCAGATGCTCTCGACTCTATGGAAAGCCCTTTGAGTCTAGAATCCATCCATATATAGTGTGATAATACTGAAACTCATATTAAGTCCAGAAATCACGAAAAATAGTAGGCCCTGCTGGTTCTTCTTGGGTCACTATTCATAGGAAACTTTCAACTTCGGACGGTCATAACTTCTTCGTCCGAACTTGTTGATGTTCTCGGGACTCTGCGGAAAGCCCTTCGAGTCTAGAACTATCCACATAACTTGATATTGGAATGATAGTAAATAGTTCATAAACATACATGGTAACCATAGTTATTCATGCATATAATGTGAAATATGAAATGCAAAGATACTAATTAAATGAGGAAAATATCGCATATGATTAATGGATGACACAATCATTCGAATATGAGATATGTACTGAAATATAAAAATACACATGGATTGTCTCGCTTAGAACTCCGTAGGGATAGATGGGCATGTCTATTAGAAACAAGTCCGGGCAAAGATACCGACCACCGCCTCGCTTGGGTCATACGCCTGGCCCTTATATGCATTATCATTCCGCATAACTACAATAACACCTCGTGCTCTCTTATATATTGTTTCGCACAATGATACCAGCGCCGGTACTTTTATGTACCACTGTTTCAGAGTAGAGTTACATCGTTTCGCCCTTATAGTTTCCTTTATCCACTTCTGGGTTTATGTGCATGAAACATAAAACAAATGACTCAATATGACATGAAATGACATGACATTTATTACAGAGAAGCATAACATCAAGTATGTGATGATATGTAAATGAAGTAGTGAGAGTAAGATAAGAATAGAAAGAAGAAGGTAAATGACATGAAATGAAATAAGATATGTTAAGAAAGTATAAGATCGCATACATGTAAACTATATGTATGTGCAACATATATAAGCATGTGTATATGACATGGAATACGTAGATAAGTATTCGAGATATTATAAGTATATGTATATGTGTAAAGTGTGATGACTCTAGGTTAGGTCAGCTCACGAGTATTATTCCTATTTCCATATGTTTAGCACCGCAAGCCCCTTTCAGTATAGAAGAAGCCGATGACAGACAATCCGTATCAACAACCAAGGCCAACACACTACTAAGTCTATTCAGACATGTTTTGTTTTTGTAAACAATGTAATATCAGAAAATGCTGAACATCTACAATGGTTCTGTGACACATTTTCAAATCATTATAGAATATAGTATAAGCAAATGTTTAACATTATATGAATGAACAAACTCTAAAGTTTATGTTTATAAGAACAAAAAAAATGACACCTCTGACATCAGGAAAATGTAGTCAGGCGCCACATCCCCTTTTTAAAATAATTTCATCCCGAAATTCCACACACATACGCATCACCCGCTACGCACATGAACTCATATTAACCTTAAGACCGTGAGCCTGCATGATAACCCGCTTAAGGTCACAACTATTAATTAACCCGACTGGCCTGGGCCAACCCATCCATGTCAAGAATGACATCAAACCCAATATGTCTACCAACTCGGTTAGTCCACCATGAGAGCAGACCCTAGATCTCTGACCCACAACTCGACATCCGACCAACTCCCTCTCACCCTAGATCCTAAGGAGAATTCTTCCCATACAATATGATTTCTTAGAGGCCTCCAACCTCCGCCAAGCCCAAAAAGAGCCTATGAAACTCGCCTAAGCTACCGCTTCTATGTCCTGAGAGTTATAATTTGGCCCCACCACACTTTGGGACTCACCCTCTTAGTCAACGCAGCTTACTGGATTCGCCGCATCGGAGGTAATCTCCATAGCCTCCAATACCTTCTCGATTTGCCGGAACCAATGGTCTACCACCATCTATCCCCCTCAGAACGCCGAGGATGATGCGACTCGAACCCTGAGAGCACGGAATGCATTATCAATCGCACCAACCAACTATAGCAAATGCCGCAACCCTTAATACTCGCGAAAGGCTTCCGCCGGGTCAAAGACAGATGGTGTATGACTACCACCTCATTAACGACTGACGCCTCGCTTCTCTACTCACATCTACACAATGCCAAATGCAACAAACTTTATTTATTCATCTCGCCTAACTAAGAATGCATTACGCCACCACTATCAGATCACAACCATGAACTGGGACTGTTCATCAATGGCAAGTAATTTCAACCACTCTTTATTTATTTATTTCTAATAAATTCAACACTTTCCTGCTCATTCCATTTTCCGAACCCTACAAGCTGCGGTTCCTAACCTTAGCATTCCACTCCTTCTTTCTCACAATATAACCACGTTAATCACATTTCATATATCATATACTGCGTGTATGTTTTTTCGCACACCTGTAAGACATAATTACTAATCACAAATACGGAACACATATCCGAACACAACATAAAACACACCATGCATGCAAAGGGTCTAAACCTGTCTCCATGAACCTCAGTATTAGTGTACCTAACTCCGATTCAAGCTGCGCACGCCTGCATCACTCACCACAACAGTCACGGCCCAAGCCCATGTCCTCGTCTCTGGGAGGGGAGACCTTATGTTTCATACCACGCCGCGGAAGATGATAATTTATAATCAGCACTGCAATCATAACTTAATAATTACATCAGAATCCAAAGTTCCATGCCTTACGCATGGCAATCGATACCTTAACTCGATAATTACGTCGCGACACCCCATCCTGTGGGTCCTGCTGACAACTTGCTAACCTCAGAACTCAGAAATATCTGTCCCGATATCACACTCATTTGTCTCATATATTGAAACTCATTCCTTCATATTTAATTCACAAATATACAAAAATATATGATAGACTATTTAACCAACAGTCCATTTAATAGTCATTTTATACGACAAAAAGGCATACATGTTTTGGTTCTACTCGAATATAATACAAGACAAAAACAAAACAAAACAAAGCCGCATCCGATTTCTTTATCTCTATGTGGCCGGCAGGCAGTTGATTTGATCGACTTATTCTTAAAGGGGGTTCTAATGAAGGGGTGAGCAATGCCTAGTAGAAAAATATTCCTACAAGGGTTACTTCCCAATTTATGTATGCAATGACACTTAGCCACATTCAAGCAAAACATGATGTCCTTACTCAAATGTTCATAGATATACGGAGGAGAATGTGACTCACCTTTTCCCACATCCTGAGCCTTCTCGACTTCCTCACGCTTGCATATGCCAAGTGTGAGAAAACACCTTTCAAACAAGAGCAGACTTGAAAACACATTATTCATTTTTGGGATAATATTCTTTTCGACAACCCTCCTAACAAACACGCTGACAATCCTCGGCGCGAATTGGCCGACAACTTAAATACCACTGACATCCTCCGACGTGAACTGGACAACTTTCAAGCAATTCTAAAACTTTCCGATATAATTTTCTTTGACAACCTTCGCATTTTTATTCATTCAGGACATACTCGAATAATCAATTATGAGTCAACCCCTCCAAATATGTCAGCGGCACTCACACTTCACTGCCTCCTGGGGGCGCCCTAAAGGCATATGAAATGAGATGGGCTATTTACAACAACTACACATATCAAGCACATATATTAAAAATCGATATAAACAACATATTATTCATTTTTCCAACACACACAATGACGTAAATCTTGACCATGTAAACAAGCAAGACCTTCTTACCTTCACTAGCTCATCAACGTAATTATTAGAATCCCAAAACACACCACAAACCTAAAGACATCAGTCCCTGAGGGGATTAAACTAAACCTCAACATACCAGATCGCTTCGAAATATTCCAAACCCCTGGTCCTACTATCCGCAAACAATCCCGAAAATTTAGCTCGAACTGTGCGAAGACACCAAATTCGTACCGCATCGTCTAAAACAAGGAAAATTTAAAAATTCTTACACCCAGTCCAAAAAATTGGGGACTAAAATTTACACCACTATTTCTCAATCCAATCCTGGGTTATAATACTTTTATTGAAATAACACATGGTAGGTTTTACTCATAATGAATTACCTAACTCCAAGATTAGATCACGCCAGTAGCTCTTGATGCGTGATGAACTTTGCCTCTGTTCGACGAATCTTGTTAACTGATTTTGTAGATCCGTAAAGAAGTTAAGAGAAGAAAATAAAAATAAAAACCTTTCTCTCTCTTTTCACTTGATCCTCCTTGACGCCTCTCTTTATTCCTTTACTTTTATGTTTTTTATTTTTTTTCTTTTCCTTTTTTTTTATTTCCCATTATTTCTTCCATTTTACACTTGGCTCAATGTGAGTCATTCACACAAATGTACCACATGTCATGCCATGTGTCACCCGACACCCGATGTCTCGAAAAACGTTAAATTTCGACTATCCTGAATCCTGACGAAATTGACAGCAGAATCCAGATTTCACAGACGACGAACGGTAAGTCCGCTTTTGTCATCCGAAATCTAGAAAATGTCCGGGTTTTCAACTCGCATTTCTACCGCTTACCCTTTTTCGAAAAATTCGATTTTCCAAGCCACATATATCCGGCTCATGAGAATTCTTCCATCAGGATGGAGGGTCGAATGATAATGAGGGAAGAACGGTACTACGTAAGCTCTTCCCCAATTCAAGGACTGCCCATGTTGCAAATTCACTGCCGGTAGCCTGTCAATCTCCCGCAGTCCCGTACAGTTTCTTCTTCGCTTTATTATGGCTTCGTAAAACTCATATTCTTCTTTCGCGCACTAAGAATTGGTATCAGGAGACAATATTGATATAGTTCATTTAACGAATTCAATTAAATCAGACGGAGTTTCAGGAACCAAGCCAATGCCTACTGGAGACCATTCTAAAGACCTTTGCAAGAGCAGCTGATCATTCCAAATGGCTTAGAGTCATCGCCTCAGTCAGAGTGAGCATGTGGTCACATGATCGCTAGTTTTCATCGCATCATAGTGTGAAGGTCGGGTATGATGAACCTCAGAGGCCCGTAATCTAGGATGTCATTCCTCGCGGCCAAGAGAGGTACGCTAATGTAGAGCCCGGACGCGATCGTGGCATATGTGCAGCACGGAGAGGCCCCGGTCAAGATTTGCACCGTTGCATGGGCATTTAGGCCCAGAGGTTGCGGGTAAATGTGTTCCCGAGCCACTTCACTAATGATAATTTCGTAATTCAAGAAAGCTTTTACAGAACGCCACCATTAATTATCGAATCGCAGGCGATGTGAGTGTCTAGCGCACGGCCTATCGTCAAGGCTTTACTTTCGCTGTGTGAGGACTGGGGAACTTCCCGAGGATAGTTCGCCGTCATTGGCTTTGGCATCATCGGGCGGCGAAGGGCTTTTTCCTTATCGCTGAACGAAATCGACGCTTTGGTTTGTCCACTATCTCGCAGGTCTCGCTTCAAGATCACGCATTTCCTACTCAGCCCATGATGATCGTTTTCACGCCACAGAATAGTCAGCGCATTCTTGTAATTTTCTTATCTGTTTCAGATGTTCCTGCTTTCTTTCCACATCTCGACGCCTACGAAGAAATTGATCTTCAGCTGCACAGATCAGCTGAGAGCAATACTTCCGCACTGCCTACCTAATCGCATTTGTGTGTGAGGAACCAATAATTCATTAATACGTGAGGGCCATCTTGTTTTCAAGCTCTGCATCGCCTCGACGATATTTCTTTTGTTCCTGCTTCCTACATACGGCGCTTTCAATCGGGTTTATCGTCTGCTTGATCTGTAAGCATCAAGAAATTGGTATAAACTTGCAAAAACAAGGA
Source organism: Tetrastigma voinierianum (assembly GCA_016808115.1). Classification (NCBI taxonomy): domain Eukaryota; kingdom Viridiplantae; phylum Streptophyta; class Magnoliopsida; order Vitales; family Vitaceae; genus Tetrastigma; species Tetrastigma voinierianum. The sequence goes on from JAEQBH010003561.1 coordinate 118,437, forward strand.
CCAAAGAATGGTGACAGCCAGACCGCCTCCACGTTTGCTTCAAGAAAAGGATGGAGAAGAAGGAAAAGAAAGTAGGATGATTAGTGGTTGCATACTCTTTCCTCAAAGAGCTTTGCTTTATATTTGACTTCTCGATTCTGAAAGATAATCTTGTGATTTTGGTGGTGTAATCTCTCTTTCTCATTAGACCAATATGCTTGATTTTTGCAGATACACATACTAACTTATTGATAAGATTTGACTTTCTTCATTGTCTAAACCACCCTCCTCATTTGTGATTACACTCGAGATGTGATGAATTAAGAGGATCTGGATGAATCTCTGTAGTTGAAGAGGCCCGCCAGTGGGACTTTATCCATCGGCGTAGATTTTTCCGTCCTGAAAACCTCGCATGATTCGGTAAAACATGCCGTTTGGGGTCTCTAGCCGAGGCTTAAATCAAAGTAATGAGTTTCGTATGGATGCAGACTATTTGATAGTGAGTTTTGGGCCCAAAAACCATGGTACGCACAACCCTTAGTATTCTTGCTTTTCAAAACACAAAAAACTAGTTAACTAAACAATTTTTCATGTTTTTGGTGTTCTCCTTATTTTTAGATAAAGGCCTTTCAAAAAACAATAACATGATGTTTTTATTCTTTATTTTAGTATTTTATTTTTAAAATAAAATTAAGCATTCTTAGATTTTTATTCTCCTTATTTTATATTATCTTTAGAATATATTATCTATCTAATAGTTGTTTTGAGTAGAATGTTTTGTTTTTTTTTGTTTTTGGTTTAAAAATGATAATAACAAGTCATAAAAAACTATTTTTTCATTCTGGTGCTGCAAAGTGCAAAAAACTTCATTCATGTTTTACCAAATATCCTCTAATACTTTGTAACTTTTTTAAGTCTAAAAGGTCTCGCAGTTCCTATCAGAATCTAATAATGTTAAATAGGCTAATCGATGTTAACTTAGCTATGAAATCAATCATGTAAACTAATTTGTGCCCTAATTCCACTTAAAAGTTTGAGGGCATTTGGAGAGATTAAAAAACCTTAATCACACCTTTATACCGAAATAATATGTTTGAAAAAAAATTATTAAATTAGTTTAGAAGACAAAATAATTACCAAACTAAATAGCTTCAATGCCGCTTGTTTCACGACGCACGATAATCGAGTTTCAAATGTCATTGTATTACGACAAATACAATTAAACACATAGTTCAAATGCCGCTATCATTAATTTACACTGAGAATTTATCAAACGTCACTGTCTCACACAAATAGAATGGGGTATTCTTGAATTTTCTAGGTCAGAGATGTTGCATTAAACAAATTTTTTGATGTGTTCATTACATGTTTTTTGAACACGCATTTAGTAGAGCAGGAATGGGTTAAATCTAAATGGGGCCTCCATCAATGGCAAATCAGTGAGTATCGCCTCAAGTTAAAAATGGTGCAGAGCAGTGGAATGAACAAGTGAAAACCCCAAAATGTTTTAAGCCGCAAGAGAATGGTCAACTGTGCACAAACTTAATTCGACCTAATGTTTTAGAGTTCAAAGATATCGACATTATAATTAGAATATAGAGAGGTAGTATATAGCCTTCTTGTATTGAATTAGAACATAGATATTGCAGGTCAAGTGAGCTCGATAGAAGAAGTGGCGATTTGTTGAATTGGTACTACTACATCGAGCTAATTGGCAAGAAAATACCTTAACCATAACATCTGGAGAATCAAATAACATCTACATTTATGCAATTATCATATAAAGGATGATAGAATTGTTTTAGGAAAAAGAGAAACAAAGTAATACTTCGTCAGATTATCGTATGAAAAATAACCAGCTAGTGATTTGTTTGACAGATTCACTCTTGAAAAGCGGCCAAACCCTTCTTCATTTATGAAATGTCCATTCCTTTGTACATTCCCCATTTAATGCTAACGTATATGTAAAATATTTATTGCTTAATGGTGGTTTACATGTCACAAAGAAAAGATGGCAAATACGATGTTTCTTTCATCGGCGCTATCTTCATTATTTATGCTTAGGTCGAGATGTCAGACAATAAATTTTTATGAGTGCTTGTTAGAGATGCTGTTTATTTAATGCAATAAAACAAATTTGACTTTAATGCTACTCGCCATGGACAATAAGAACTCCAGTTTTTAAATGCAATTGGCCTTACTGCTTTACTTATGAAATCATTCTCAGAGCACGCTTCGGTAACTAAAACATCAATAAAGTTAAAAATATGATCAATTGATTCTCATTTGATTTGATTAGTTAACTTATTCTTGTATTGGTTTCATTAACATTTTTAGCAGTAAATGACACACTTAAAAGAGAGCTCACTGATTTTTCGGTGTGACTACCATTACTTATCTGCAAAACAAAAGAAAACAAATACGTGTCTAGAAATCTGTGTCACGAGTCACATCTGATTTAGTTTTTTTCAGATACAAAGCTGAGCTCAATGAAACATGGCTGACAAAGCAACCCAAAAAAGAGTATACAAGATGTATACAACAGATGCCCCAAGACCTATACAAAAGAAACAAAAAACACCAGTCCCATAAACTAAGATCTAGCCAAAAACACCACTTCCGGGAATATCAATAATCATAAATGGCATAAACACATCTAGCTGACATGACCTTCTATGCATAAACCAAATCATATAAATATATAAAAATCTGGGAGATAAATACCGAATATAAAAATATCAACATACTGTTTATCCCACAAGATGACGCCTTTGCTATTTCTCAAAGATAAGGCTTAGAATACACGCCAATGGATTCATAACCCTGACCTCAAACGAGCTGATGAGCCGAGAGCGGATGGATGAAGTACTTCACATATACGTGGAGTACGAGGTCGCACGAAGTGCACCCAACTCGATGCTACGCTGTTAAGACGGTGTCACCGACTGAGGCAATGCAGTGGGACAGATAAAGCAAGGGGGATGATAAGGATATTTGGTAGCGACCCCTGAGCTTTCCCACCCTAATTCCTGCTGGCGACCAACAAACCTCGTGGACGCCCCAACCAAGCCTTTTATCAAATCCATTTATCAAATAAAATTCATTTATATAAACGCTTTCATTTCAAATTTTTATGAGCGATTTCCATTTTCAGGCAAGCCCATAAACATTTACACTTTCAATGTACCTTTACAAATATGATGACCAAAGGCATTTTATGTCATAAATATATAAAATTGTAATCGGATATAAGGCTAAAATAATTTTTGAGTTGAACTTCTTTGCTTACAAAACAATGTCATGCCTAAATGGCGAGGATGCACGTAACGGAGTTAATACCCATGAACCTTCGGATGACTCGAGCTCCCTCAATTGCCCGCTTCAAAACACTCACAATCACTCTAGCATACGCATTGGATTAAATAATACGCTCAAGCATTTTCATGTTTAGGAAACTTATACAGCTTCATTCCATTTGGCTTAGTATAAATTCGCTTCATTTATCAAAATAATGCCTTTATACAATGTCTATGTGTAATGTAATAGATACCTATACAAGTACATTTTTCAAATAATTTTTTTCACATTTCCCTACCGCGCATTTCCAAGATAGCAGGAAGCCATAGGAAGCTCATTATTCACGACAGATCTGGGCTTCAGAATCAGTCCCGTTTTTCTGTCAATATCCGAAGAGCGCAAATGTGATCCTCAATATTCAATATTGCACCTCTACATACATTATAGAAGTTTATTTATCTACTTATATTCAAATAGACTTGCCTTGTTTCCGTTCTTCAAGAGTAATGTGATCCTCACATTCAATACCAACACACATACGACTCATAGAAGTCGACATTCACTTACGCATTCACATGAACTCCGCCTTGCTCATTATCCAAGAGCCATGTGACTTCACATTTAAAATTACGATATCTTCATGACTAATCAAATGCTTAACCCGCTATGTCATTGCCTAATAATACATTTTAAATCAATTTATTTTATGCAAAGAATTTATTTATGTTCAAATACATGCAATACGCTAAGATATTTGACAAACATTTCGAATACTAATAATTCAAATCGATGTATATATACATTTCACAAATAGAGCTCGAAATGGGAATTGAGTCATAAAGAAAAAACATAGAATAAACTGACGAAGAACAGAGAACATAGAACAAACCAATTTATCGATCCTTCGTTCTTGCATTCTAATCCTGTGCCTGGTTGTCATCTTCACCCGCACTTATTTACATACAACTTCCACCTAAAGGGTTTGAATAAATAATCGTGTTTCGGCATTTACAGGTACGGCACGCTTTTTCAATTAGTTTCATTCATATTCAAATCCTCCATTAATCCCTATTAGGGTCCTTAAAACAACCTGCACGAATACGATTTAGGGTCAAAGACAACATGCAAAAAACGTGGTCATAGAGGCTGAAGGTACCGTACTGACGACGGCACCTGGCATCAGTCCCACACCGCCAATGGTACCGGCACCACTAGCTCTTTCTGACATTATAAAACGTACCACTTTGTACCGCACCACTACGCGATTTTTGCCTAAAATGCCTGCTTTAAGTATTTTTCACCCATTTTTTCACTAAACTTCCTCAAATCTATCCTATATCAAACTCACCATGAATCCACCCAAACAACTCCAATAAAAAGGTTAGAATCCTCAATAAAAATCCCCTTTACCCAATAGCTTTTTCCCCAAACTGTAATCACAAAAGATGAGGTTAGTGGCTTGATTTTTTACCTTAACCTCTTCAAATCTTCTCTTCCAAGTTGTTTGATCTCTTAGGAGCAAGAAATGGGAAACAATCCCTCCCAAATCACTCCTTCTAGCAAACCCTAGCTTTCTCTCCCTATTATCCTCTCATCTCTCCTTGAAACGTGATTTGCTCTAATGAGCTCCTAGGACTACTCCTCGTCTTTAAATCCCTTTAAGTGTAAGGCCTGAGCTCAGCCTTACACACCCATTTCTCATTTCATTTTCTCCGTTTTGGTATTGTTACTCTATTCCCACAAGGCCTTGTTTCAGTTACAAAAATGTATTTTGATCTTCTAAGTTTCTCTTTAATTGTTATGATAGCCTATAAATCTCTCAAATTGCACTTCAATTTTCGCATTTACACTTTTCAGACATATGAACTTATTTCATACCAACCTCAGTCCTTATTTCATACTTTAAATTTGCCTCCCATACTAAGTAAATTTCCGGTCCAATCAATTTCTCATTAGCATATAACATTTGCATTTACTTTAGTTATATAATCATTTATCTAATATTCCTTAATAATTCCTCTAAAATCTAAGTTTACTAATTATTTTAGAATAGAGATACTTTTTATTACAGAAATTATATTTTTTTAATAAAGCATATCTACCTGCCATGAGGTCAGTTTCAGCTTAATCGATATGGCAAAGATGTTAAGTGTTCTGGGGTATGGGAAGGTGATGCAAGTGTCTAGGGCATGGAAGGTGATGTGTGTCCTGGGGTATAAAAATCCGAGGTGGATGGGTAGCATGTGGGAGAGGCATCACAGTAATGTCTACCAGGTGTACCATGACCGCCTCACCATCTCGCCATGACCTCTAGCCACCATCTCAACCACGACTACCGATCAACCTCCTCCCTTACCACCCGCCGCATACGCACCGGAGCCGATGACACAGAGGTCCAAATACGTCCATGTGATGTGTGACATGCCTTATTCAGAACTGGGTGATGCGACGCCTTCTCCCATCCTGTAATACTAATCTTAGAATATAGATGTAAGTCGACACCAACCGCGGGTAGCACAGTTACCAGCCATCAGCCATGTTAGCCAGGCGGTAGAGATCTAAATGAACCAACTAAATAATTATAAATACATAATCTATCAAGCTTAAAAATTTAGAATCACGCACTCTAACTTACCAAAACCCTGAAGAACAGATCGTAGTATGAACCTTATATCAGTCCTTTATGGAGGATGGTATCATAAAATGCTGTGTAATACGATCTATACCCACAGATATATGGATCGCAGCCCACCAGTGCCCACCATGTAAATAGTGGATGATCCTAATGGGCCACAGATCCCATAAGGCAAATGCATGCAGGAAGATACGCCGCTCACCCCTTCTCGGTGGTCATCCATCGCAGAACCACTCTGTACGCAGCTTGCCGCTCGCAAGAGTAAGATGATATCTCTTAGTGTAGCCCAAACTGAGCAAGACTCGCTCGACGATGCCACCAATAGTCTCAAACATATGTCGGTGATATCGCTCGCCAGATTCCGATCGCCTAAGGTATTCGAAGTCAATAAATCCACTTCTCCGACGTAACGGCCGCCATAAGACTCCACATTGCACTTCACGTCAAAAACTTTTATGTGAATACGAATGAAATTACTATGTAATCCATTTTTACATATATCATTACCTCGATCAAGAGCTCAGGCATCCAATCGATTCACATGTGAGGTACACCGGGACGTGGGTTATACTGTCAAAGGTACTTCACCTACACCCCAATGCGGAAGAGGCGCGCTCACCCGCCCAACAAATAGTGACTAACCGTAATCCATCTCGGTGGGCCTCAATCAGGTCTCCATCGACCACACCCGCATCGTCATCATACAGGGACCGTGGTGCTAGATATACCGATGACGCCCAACACGGTCGCCCAACGGAAGCCCTCCCAAGACCGTAGAAATGAATATAAATAAACAATAAGCAAGCAACTTAATGTCAGGTATGTAATAAAAAATATTATGAGATTTTGATAACAATGTAATACAACCGCTAAGCACCATCTACGATCCGCGCCGGCCCAAGATAATCCTTTCACGCATGATATGGTATCGCACTACCTCAACCATGCTCGCAAAGATGTGTCAAATCAGAGTAGGAGAAAGCATAGATTTAACGCGGCACTCCTTCGTCCAAATAAGAAGGGATTGCTATCAGTTGCTAAGATGAAACCATGCACACTCACTTAAAGCTTACCTCATTCGCATCGGTTGTGGAGGAGCCGTAGCGTATAGCCAACGGATGGGAGATACGGGTGGATCTTCCGAGAGCATCAGAGTGGGGTAACACCGAGCAGCCTCCCCGCATACTACATCGAAGATATGTTCCAAGATCGCCGTCCGCCGATACGAGGCCAAGGATGATAAATAAATATCCCCAGAATGGTGATCGCCATCTCTTCCGACAGAAGAACGTAGTGTCTCGCCACCATTGCTTTAATGAGAGTAGTGATATGGCTAATCGACTGTGATAGGCTCTGAGTTGCATATACAAGACAAAAATCCCACGCCATCATGCGCATGGACGAATGCGTATATCCATCCTCCACATATGCATGAAGGCTTTCATTTGCTGACGAGGGTAGAGTACTTCCTGAAACTATAAGCAACGAAGAAACAAATTTTATAATTAATTATATATAAATTACATGTTACAACTAGAAATATCAATTGATAAGTAATAAAATACATACTTGCTTTGTATCTACTAAGTGAGACCTGTGTCTGTTTTGCAATACCAAGACATATGGATCCAATGGATTTGCATCATGAAGCCCTCTGAACGCCATAGCTATAACATATAACAGAAAGGCAATATAATTATTAATAAAACACATTGGAGAAATAGTATCAACATAATTAATGCAAGTACTAATTACACAAACAAATGAAGACTATAACAATATATATATGATTATGTGTCTCATTTACTTAAATAAGGTACAATGTAGATTTATACATATATCACCGAACTTGGATTTCTATTCTTACAAGACCACTGATCATGGACCCATGTTTGCACAACTCCACATGTGATAAAGTAGTTTTTCCTTCCTAACATCATTTATTATTCAACCGTTGATTTGTAACGTCCACTACCTATGCGTTTATCGACTCAAGATAGTACAATCAGGGACCATCATAAAGAGGCCACTCATCTTCATCAATATCGGATGAAACAAGTTTGCCCATGTATCATAGCAATAATCGCTTGTGTAGTGCAGCTTTAAACAAATAATCAAAATCAACACATTTCCTATATGACATGTCGCCATGATAATGTGCTACACGGGAATCCATAGATCGCCGTCTTTCCACATGCATTTTGTCATGTCGAGGCAACAGCGTTTCGACCACCTCGACTCGGCGAAATCGCCCGTATGCGATCGTAAAGAACAATGTCCATCTAATCCACCTCAATAACACGACCTTGAATCCGAAAGCATCAAACATGGCGGAGCAAATTGATCATCAGATGCTAATCTACAGCACTTTGTTCCCTTATCGCAACAAAGTAACTCGCTACTGGCCAAAGAAGGTCAACCGTACTAATACTGAATGGTGTCAGAAGGGCCCCACCCCCGCCTACTCCGATCAGGAAGGTCCCACACAAGGTTTCTAGCCACAGGGTTTCGCTTCCGCGCAGCCGAACCTCCAGACCATGAGCATATCAGGTGGCTTCCCACTACCAACCGCTACCAGCCTAGCGCTGGTAAAGGGGAACTACCCGAATGGCATCTAAGTTCATGGTCCGTGTCTGAGCCCACGAGGCGTAAAGAAACCCCGCGAAGCTGATAGCCGCGAGCGCACTACTCTCTCTTCGAGGCCAGAAGGGGCCTCGCCAAAAAGGCGCCTTGTAAGTGGCCCCACCTCTGCTCACTCCGACGAGGGGTGGTCTCACTCACTGTGCTATAGGCACTGTCCCATGCCGTTTTCTTTCGCCTCAGGAGAGCCTCCGAACCCAAGACCGTGCGGACATATTGAAATGGGGAGACTTCACCACCAATCGAAAGCAAGAGCTCGCCGTAACTACCGGACTGCAGATCTAAGCTCATGGTCCTGTGTTCGAGCTCACTGAGGCGGGGAAGAAACCCCGTGAGCCTGGGATAGTCCGAGCCGGACCACCGCCGACGGGGCCGTGGCGGCCCACAGCCGTGACGCCCGAGACCCGGGGTCCGCTTGATCACCACAACTCATGGACATAGTGGATGCTCTGCCATTCACACCATTTAAAAATCTGCAAAGTCTCCTTTGCACGAGGAGCTCTACCCAAATACACAAAACCTGAATAAATAACATACATTTACTCCGTCTTCCAACAAATTCAATATATGCATGATTGACTGACACGCCACTAAATTCCATAAACTAATGCTCATAAACACATATCAGAAGATTTTCCAATTATCTCCTCTATCAATTACATAATTGATTTCACTTTTATATAAACATATTAACATTTAAAAGTCTAATACATGTTATGTTCAAACATCAAAATTATGAACCGGCATCTTCAAATTAATCGCCTTCTCGAATGCTCAGACTAAAATGCTGCCCCACGACAAGTGAAGCAAAGCCTCGCAGGAGAATCGCCCTGCTGCCACTCACCACCTGGTTTGCAACGCAATGCTCAGCAAACACACACACTCAAGCGCAAACATGATCCCACTAATGTCTACATGATCACCCCATGTCACGAGTCCCTCACCCGACCACCCACACTCACTAAGCCATGTATGAGAAAATAACTATTTCAAACAAAACTTATTCTGAAAATATATCACCAAAATATTCCCAGAAATATGACCACCTCCGAGGTGAATCATCATGAGTCTCTCTCCTCGAAATGGGGCTCACTGCCCTCATCCAAATGATCCGTCACTTCATCTCCAACCTACCTCCTCCTAATATCATCCCCGTGAAATTCCTTTCAACCATGCTAACTGCTTACAAGACTTGTCATGTATCACACCCCAATTTAGCTACCAAAGGCATATGAAAATGCATTATGCCATTTCCTTTCAAAATTATTATGACAATATGTCAATATGCATATATTTTCAATCAACTATAATTACACTATATTTAAATTCAGAATGATATCAACCATCACTCAAATTAGCCTATCAACAAATCATAATCATCTCCAATGGCTTATAACACAATTTAATTCCATGTAATTGCAAGTCATTAAATTAACATAAAATAATGTCTTAACCTATCTAGTTCCAATAATACATATCGAAGCCATTCATTTCAACAAATCAAGCACACAACAAATGACAATTCTATCCATTTCACACAAAACCCGGACTCCGTTTAATAGCCCCAAAATAGGCAAGGGTTTGGTCCACCGCAGCCCATTACTACATCTAAGCTCCTCTCAGTTAACTGATTTGGTTCCTACTTCCTGCCTCCCACTACCAAAAATGCACTTAATGGCAAATTCCAACCTAACAGCCCACATCGCTCAGTTTACTAGATTGTCCCAATGTCCAAAAATTTCATAATCTCTGGCCCCATGTTCGGGGACCGACAACAACCCATATCCCAAGAGTTTCATACAAATACATGATTTAAAAAGCAACATTTTCGTAATTTAAAGACCCAAACAGCCCACTAATTTCAAGCAGCCACGATGGTGAGAAAAACTCTCAAGAATTTAACACTATCCATGCCTCGGACCGATCAAACGCACTTCACCCGCCTTGCCAAACCAAACTAATAGTGGAACACTTTAAAATGGAAGAACATTGGCAGAAAACCCCACCTCTTGGGAGTTTGTCAAACCGCAAATCGGTCCACACGTAGCCTCAAGCCCGCGTAGAACGCTTTCCCTTTCCTTACTGGGCTCTAAAACTAACTAGTCCTATCATGTATTTCTGCAGCAGGGAAGCCTTCCAGACTCTCTAGAATCACCATTTTCTTCTTCTCCAATGGCCTCACTGCACTTTTCTCTCCTATTTCACGCCTCTTTCACCTGGAGGAGATGAAGACTATGCACTATTTTTTGGTTTTGCGACTTAAATCAACCTCAAATGACCATTTTGTCCCCTTTTAGATTTTGATATTCGCACCATTCTCGTCATTCATTTTCATCGCTTCTCTACTCATACCACTTATGGTATAAGAGTACATGTTATATGTGGCTTTCACACATCGAAACTGCTTTTTACTAAGACCAAACGATGTTCAAAACGGTTTAATCTCGACATTGTTTCAGAAAATTGTGAAATTTTACATGCTAACTAGATTTCATGAGACATTCCAACGCAGAACTGCTTGGCCATCCCGAGATCTAGAGAATAATTATGATTTTTAACCTAAATTACACTTGTAATCAAAATTACGATTTTGCCCTTTATTCCAATTGGAATTTCTGTCTTACATTCTTCTTAAAAGAATTTTCATTGAATTCCACGATATACACATCCAACCATGTGCATATGTAACCCATCAACTCCAAGACTGTTTGGTATGACACCCTGGCTTAAGGTCCCACTACTTATAACCCGTACTATTGTCATCATCTCATCCATGTCAAGTTCTATTAATCAACAACCAATATGTCTACCACCCATGTCCACTTACGCTCACATGTAACTTGATTTTAGAAAGTCAAATCTCTCCCTACATCCTAGGTACCCCCATCACATTACTTCGCCGGAAGGCCTCAACCTCAATGCCCAACCTATCACACAAGATGCAACAATGAAATGAACTAATAATTCAATTTAAATGCCATTCTAGTCACCAAATGCAAGAGAACGCACTCGGCAGATACGATTAATCTGAACGCCTCAACTCAGAGAAGGAGATCTTTGCCTTAGCACAATTCAACATATGCCCAGTCGCGCAATGGTAACACGTCACCGCCCGCACCGACCAACTTCCCGCCGCAAATCCCGTGGTCACTCGACCTACACCCCCCAACCTCCTGGCCTATGTGGCCCGCCCGCTGGCGTACTGGGCGTTGGTGGCATCCCTGCATCAGAGATTGTCTCTTCACTCATAATGGTATGGAGAATAAAACAGCGCCTCCTCGCCCCACAATCGATCGACCGCACAACCGCAAACACGGATTCTTCGTCTCCGGGGTAAATCTTCTTATATGTTCAATCGCTGGCAATGGCAGATACTATCTGGCCATTCGATCAAATTCTCATCGTTTCATCGATGATTGACTGGTGTCCGATAATTGATTCTCGCCTGTGGACAATCCCGTCAAAGTGTCCAGCCGATAAATAACACATATCATCCGCCCCGCCCGACTAACTGCCCCATCCCGGGCCTCGTCCCGATGACTCTACCGCCTCCTCGGATATCCTCGCTAAACAGGTCTCTCTCGCTTCTTTCTGGATTGAAGAAGATGGATATTCCCTCCTTCTTGCATTTCCGTGACTCATATCTTTGACAGCTTCTGCTGCTATCCATTTCATCTCTTTCTTCAATAGTGGAGCAATGATGCACGCCTAAGCGCTGAAGATCGCTGACTCGCTTCCGATTTCCTACTATTGCACATGCCCGTGCGATAGCTTGATCGCGATCCCTACTTCGCCTCGCAAAGGCCTCAACATCAAAGCCGACTACCGGTCAATCGTCGATGCACCCGATCAGTCATCAAAGGGACGACCCCACGTCCTCTTGCCCTCTACTAGCCATCTGGCCACAACTCACAGGCTAACATTATACAACACAAAGATTCCATGTATAAGACAAATTTCGAGAGATTAATTTAATCGTGTACACAATAATCGTTGTATATAAAGTGAATTCAGATTAAAGTGATGAGCTATCAATTTTATTTTCAAAATTTTATTTTCGGCACTTTATTTAATTTATCACCTCTATTTGATTTTACTTAATTTCCAAAATATTTATTTTATTTTATTTTATTTAAAAATTCTGAGATGAATAGTAGCTCATTTAGTGACTAGAAATTACCGAAAGTCAAATTCAGCAAATCGAAGCCGTGCACTAAATACGACTCGTTTGGGGCCAAGACACTCGCATTTGCATAGTTACGAGCGGCTTACAAGGCTTCGTTCGCGTCGTTACGCTCAAGGCTGCTGCCGCTTCACGCTCAAGCCGCTTTCGAAAGCCTAAGACGCTTACTCGCTTCGCGCTTCTGGGCGCTCGTTTTGGGACGCTTAGCCAGATCAAATTCTCGTTGGTTACGCTTCGCAAAATTTAACGCCACCCGCGCGCCTACACGCCAAAGATCAGCTGCTATGAAGAAGGGCTGTATCGCACAGCACTGCTTCAAATTTCTGGCCACACAATACATTAGGATCAGATAGCAACAATAGCTTCAAACAATAAGCCTCCCACTTCGCAATACAAAACCAAGCAGCATTAAAAATACACCTCAAATTTCCATCCATCCCACTCAGACAGAATACAACTCGAACCCACTTCACTGTTGCACATAATTTTTTTTTGTAATACAAATGCAAGTGAGTCTACTCCGTGATTACACTAAATTTTTTTTTTTCATTATAATTATTATTCTTATTATTTTTTTTTCAGCAGCAAAAAAAAAAATCACTAAAATCACTAAAATCATATATATTTTTTTCTCATTTATAATACTCAAATAAATTTGTAAAATTTATTTTTCCTTTTTCTTCAATTTTTCAATTTGTAAAAATCTAGGAAATTATTTTTCTTCCATATATAACCAAATATCAAATTCTAACCAAAAATTTATTTCTACTTTATTATTTCTTTCTCTCATTTTCTCTAACAACCTTAAATAAATTTTGTAAAATTTATTTTATTTACCCTTTCTTTCGCCTTACACAAGAAAAACCTTAAAATTAAATTTCTTCACTCTCATCCAATAAATTTTATTAAAAATTTATTTTCCTTCATATTTTCACTTAGTTTTTAGTACTCATAGATCACTCAAAAGCTTATATATTCCATGCTAATCACTGCTACCACAACACTCACAACACACATACAACATGGTATACACACCATCATACAATATTTCATCAAACTGGCACAAAACAGATTAACACATCAGCAGCATGTAGTGTCCTGTGTTTTATCCATGATTCCTAGGTAATCTCATACCTAAACTCAATGATCGAACCACACCTAGTGGCGATGTTCTTACTCAACCGCCCAAGCCCAAATCTCTAATTAGGTTACTATACCTAAGTTCCATTACCCCAAGACCCGTACCTAAACCTTAAGTCCCTCAAGCCCTAGTAATCGATACCCAAATTTCCTTATCAACACTAAGCTCTAGGTATTTATAAACCAGTATAGTTTGATAACAGCCAGGACGCCCGAGACCTCGGGGTCCGACCACCAACTCATGGACATAGTTGATGTCGGCACTCGACACCATCTCGTAGAATCTGCAAAGTCTCCATCGGGGAGCTCTACCCACAAACCCAGGAATAACTCAGATGCATTCCGTCCCAAATAACCCAATATATGCAATATATCCACACGCCCACTGGGGCCCATAAACGAATGCTCACAAAACACATATCACAACTATTCTCCACTATCTCCTAATAATATATAGTTGATTTTACTTTTTATACAAACATATATTAACATCTACAAGTCTAAAGACAGCAGGTCTGAACCATCAAAATTATGAACTGGCATCTCAAAATGAATTGTCTCTCGAGCGCCCATGTACCTGAAATAAGGGTCCCACGACCAGTGAGCTAAAACTCAAGAGGAGAATCGCCCTAAGTGGGGCCACTCACACTCATGGCAAGGTAATGCTCCAGCAACACACTCAAGTAAATACATGATCCTACTTGGAATGTCTACATGATCACCCCATGTCACTTCAGCCATCACCGACCACTCACACTCGCCTGCCATGCATGAGAAAATAATCATTTCAAACAAAACTTCTTTGTTCTTGAAAATATACTCATCGAAATATTCTGGTGAAATACGGACTACCCGAGGCTTAATCGGCCGCATGAAGCCTAAATACTACGTCCCTCATCCCAAATGATCCGTCGCTCCATCTCTCATCCCACTCTCCTAACATCCCGTGAAATTCCTTCTCGCAACCATATCCGCTTTAAAATACCTCGTCATGCACCTACACTTAATTTTAAAGCATCTGAAGGTGATACATGAAATGCATTATGCTGCTATTTTTCTAAACATTATACACAATATGTCAATATGCATATTTTCAATCAACTATAATTACACTCATAAATTCAATGATATCAACCATCACTCAAATTAGCTCATTTATAACCATAATCATCTTCCAATGGCTTATAACACAATTTAATTTCCATGTAATTGTGTTATTGTACTAACATTAAAAACAATGTCTTAACCTATCTAGTTCCACACATACCAAGCCATTCATTTCCAACAAATCACACACAACAAATGACAATTTAGTCCATTCTGATATTAAACCTCGAATCGTTTATTAAATTCCAAAACAGAGTAAGTGGGCCGTCCACCGGTAATTCCACACCTTCCTACATCTGGCTCCTTCTCGTGAACCGATCCATCTCTATCTCTGCCTCATCACTGTAAAATAAATCTAATGCATAAATTCCAACCTAAATGTTCACATCATTTTCTTAGTTTACCTGATAGTCCAACATCCAGTGTACTTATAATTTGCCCCCCATGTTTCGGGGACCGATCAACAACTCATTCCTAAAAGATTTTTCATAGCTAAATACATGATTTCCAAAGCAACATTTTCGTAATTTAAAGACTAAACAGCCCACTACTCCCTCTGCATCACTTTACGGTGAGAAAATCCCTACACTTTAACAACTCGGTCCCATGTTTTTGGGACTGACCAACGACTCTCACGCCTCAAACCAAACCGAAACACGGAAAACACTTAAATGAGAATAAAACATTGTGAAGAGATAGTCCCTCACCTCTGAGTTTTTCAAAACCCTAGATCCGTGGTCCACGCTGCAGCCTGCCCACGCATAACGTTTTCTTTCCCTTCACCCGTCGAATCCAATCTGGCCCGATCACAAGCAGTATTTCAGAGTATAAATGAGACTCTCTCTTCTATAATCATCATTTTCTTCTTCCACGCCACGTACTTTTCTTCTCTCATTTCACGTTTTCTCCTTTCAATTGAGGAGCATGCAAGACTACGCACTATTTTTCGTCTTCACACTTAAACGGAACTGGTGTGAACTTACCATTACTTTTTTCTATGTTTTGATTTGAGATTTGACTACTTTACTGTCTATTTCACTACTCACGCATACCACTTATACATATACATGTTATATGCTTAACATTTAAGATGTAAAGTGAAGTGACTAAACGCCACATTTAAAACGGTTTCACTCCGATTGTCTCACAAAAATTGTGAATTGATATAATCAGATTTAAAGAGACGATCTCAACTTTGGGAAACTGCTTCGTCATCCGAGATTCAGAGAATTACCACAGATTTTTGACCTAAATTACAATTTTTCAGAATCAAAATTACCATTTCGGGCTCTCTGACTTAAATTGAATTTTCTGCCCATAAGCTACGAGCCCTTTAAGAACACCGTTAAATTCCTCCGACGTTGGTTAGTCATTATCCTATATTCTTCGACTTCCATCATGTGAAAGTGCCCATAACTGAAAAGAGATTGCCTCTAACTATCAGGTTGCAAGTTTCAAAAAATTGAATTTTCTCAATTAGAAGAGAAAAATATTGAATTTGCGTTATGTACCGCCAAAGCTGCCCGCATAATAAATTCTTCAAGAGTTTATCTTTGAATTCCGGGCCATGAATTGCTCAAGATTTATCGTGATGCAAATCTCTGCGGATAAAGCGCATGGTGATCCTAACCAAGATTAGATCGCCTCATTGTTACTTTATAATACCAACGTCACGAATAGAACATAAATTCCTCGTCATTGAGGTTATCATGATGCATGCAAGCACCATATCATCCCCAAATCATCAATACTCTCGCTTCAGAATACAAGAGAATGTCATTTAAACAATCATTATTTCCACACACCTCTATAACAATCAATAACGTCTTTCATACTTTCTATTAAAATGTGTCATCAATACTCATATGATTTAATAAGGAATTTAAACTTTAAGAGATTTATTGAATGACCAGAACACGTGTTATATTATGGTTAGGTATGATATACAAATGTTTCCTTCCAAATTACAACACATCAGATTAGTTGCTTATGGCTGCCGTTAACAAATACGGTGTATGTATATGATCGAAAAGTCACCAACAAATCCTAAGTTAGTTTTTATGCTTTCCATCAAACGCCTGTAGTGGATATTAATATCCTGACATCTGAGATCACACTTGCCTGAACAGCGTACCAGAGTCAATGGAATCGCGGCTCAATTATCGCTGGAGAGGAGCAATAACCAGTTCAGTCCA
The DNA here is from genome assembly GCA_016808115.1 of Tetrastigma voinierianum. NCBI lineage: Eukaryota > Viridiplantae > Streptophyta > Magnoliopsida > Vitales > Vitaceae > Tetrastigma > Tetrastigma voinierianum. The sequence goes on from JAEQBH010003561.1 coordinate 135,613, forward strand.
ATCGTGATGGTCATAATGTGCAAGGATTGACACATGCGCCCTTTAGAGTATTTCTCATTGACAATAAATACGCAAGTATCTTTCACAAACCATGGCACAAAGCTTCCATCGACATTGACATTCTTCGCCTTTTTACATCTGTGAAATTGTGCACTTTTTTCGAGGATTTGAACAACAAACTCGGTGTGCTTTAACTGAAAATTTTGTACTTGTAACCAAATTTACAATTGCAACTCTTGCCAATTCATAAATTCTTTCACTGAACAACCTAGTAGTATTTTTACACCATGGAGTCCAACCACTTAGCCAACATTAATGCAGCTAACTTGTTCAAATTGAGGTGTTAGTGATATGATAATGATAAGATGACTCATCTAGTTCCTCAACATCTGGTTTATTCGATACATCACAACATGCTAAAATGGGTACATTATTGCTACCTCGCTCATTCTCCAAAACTTGGTTGGAATGGCGAAATGATGATATGTCCATCAACTCAACATCCGTCTCATTAGATTCATCATCAACATCTTCATCATTCATCATTACCTTCTTCATAAGCTGCACTTCATCTTCAGATATTCCAAAGATTCCTGTGACCGACCGCTTAGTTGTGCCCACAACCATAAATAAATTTTGCAGCATTATAATTGCTCGCAAACCAATAAATTCATATGGCCACTCACAGACATTGATTCACTATGGCTCACTCAAAACAACTTTAATATACAATTCAATTTCTCAATGTGCCAGTTGTGTTAATCATGTTTCTTAACATTTGGTACACACTATTGTCATCCATTAGAAAACAAGCTGGAACCTATTTCCATTTTTAGGGATACTTACAACTGAGTGACTCCACTTGAATATTTGTTTGTCAATGGTTATCCTTGAGTATATCATATCAGTCAAATGTTCAAACGTGCATTCAACCTATACATCAAAAGGCACACAAATGTACCTTTTCTCCCTCTCTATATTCGAGATCCCGTCTCGTCCCTCACACATAGTTCAATTGTAATAACATATCACGGGAATAGTTGAAACATACATAATTTAATTGCACAAAAATGGTCCTAAAATGAATTAAATAAATATAAGAGGTCATTATCTCATTATTTAACTATATCATGACGTACATGACGCCTAATCTTTGGTCCCGCCGACCACTGGGGCCACCTCATGACATCTATGGTCTCATAATTATGAGATCCATACATGAGTAAAATGGCCTTATATTACCCATACATCCATACCTCAAAATCCATAAACTATATTACTTATTAGTTAAAGAGTTAACATATCACCTTAATAAACATATGCTAAATTTTAGAATTTAATACATGTTATACAAATGTGAATCGGGAAGCATAATCCTGCTTTTCTTCTCTTGTGCTGGCTCTCTCACAAGCTCCCATCTTTCCCATCACTCCCGTGACCAAATAATGTTCCTCGACAGGCAGAGCAATGCCCGCAGTAACTATCCTACATAGGTTACTCCCCACCTAAGCGCACATGTAATGCAGCAACCAAACACACCTGTTAAAATACATGATCCCACTAACGTCATACAGATATGGATGAGAATACGACTCACCCTTCCATTTTTGAGCTCACGGGACTCTTTCACGTGATGCTTCAAGCCAAATGTGAGAAAAACATTGTTTTCAAACAAAGGTTTTAGTTCTAAACATACTACCGAAGTTTCAAGAATCATTTGGATAACCCTCCAAGGTGAATTTGTCAGGATAATCCTCCTCAAACAATTCACGGGCTCCTCCAGCAATCAATTGTCGACAGAATTCTAACTCAGACTAGAGTTCTTTCTACTGGAAATTCCTTTCACAACCATTCCTTTATTTTATCATGTCACGACTCACACTTATTTGCTCTAGGTGGCTCTTGGCAGTACATGGAATGCATTATGTCATTTCCAAACAATTCATGTTAATATATCTCAATCATGCATATATTAATAAATTTTAATTCACAACATTATGTTATTCAATTCTTAGCAATAACATCAAAATTAGCTCACATATGATTTAATAGATCTAATTAATCTAATGGCTCTCACACAATTATATTTTTATATAATTCAAACACTTATGTTAACACACCAAATTCCTACGCATCAATTTCTTTCTCATACATCAAGTCATTCATTCGGCAATATTTTGGTTGTGAACACACAATTCGACCATTTTGCCTATCAAGCAAACCGACTGCTTAATAGTCCCACATCCAGTAAATGGCCGGTCCGTGGTAATTATTCTGCATCGATTCCACTTTGTGGAACTGAAATCCATGGCCATTTCAGCTCAACAACACTAAACCATACGATAAAATATAACACGTTACACAAATACCAGGATCATTCCAAACGTGTCCTAAATTTCCAAGTAGCAGAATCCAAATTCCAAATTCGGACCGACCAAACGACCACTCACGACCCCACATCAACCAAACCATTTACAAGGCTCTTAAACTGAAAATAAACAAAGTAGGAAAAACCTACCCTAGAGTCTGGCTGGGCACTCCATTAGAACCGATACCCACTCGGTAAATCTGTAGGAGCAACTCTGTTTCCTGCCCACGAAACCCACAAACCGATCAGCCAGAATCCCATAACGTAGCTTCTAAAAATCCCACTCATTTTCTCTCCTAGCTGGCTTGCTCTTCTCCCCTATCTTCTCCTCCTAACCCATTTGGTCAAGATCAAGCACAAGAGACTTGTCATCCTCACGGCACATGTCCACTTTGCGGATCACGTGATTACACCCTATCCCTTATCCATCTACTTATAGATTTTCACCCAATGTCATGATGCCATGGTCTCATGTGAGCCTCACTAATTTCAACGCCACTACATCCTCGCACACGACACGACACCTCGAGTCTTCTAAATGTGCCATGTCCCGCACTACCCCGTCACTTCGAAAACGGAAAATTTTGATCGTATCTAATTCGACTAAATTCGACAGTAGTAGCTAGATTTACGACGACACAACGAAGTTCGCTTTTGTCATCCGAGATCTGAAAATTGATTTGAACTAAAATTACCAATTTACCTTTTTTCATAAAATTACGATTTTCTCGAGGTTTCACAGAAGAGGTCTAGAGAAATTGTACAATACACATGCCGAGATATTTTATAATGAGGAAATTTTTCAGCTTTGTTAAAATCAGTTATTTTGTATTTTCTTTAGAGGTTACCGAATCCATGTCCTATTACATAGCGCTAATATATATCTTTTTCTCTATTATTTTAAGTTTCATGTGGATTATCCTGCAGATCCTCATCCAATACTGAAAATAGTGATTTTATCTGACAGTGATATTGTAACGCCCCAAAAATACCCTAGATTTTTTTTTTATTACATATTTCGGGTATAAATTGAGCTAACTTGGGTATTTTCCGAGAATTGTTAAATGAATGTTGATTAAATTATTATATGACTACAAATGCAATGTAAATATTAAATAAAATGAGAATTTAATTAACCCTAAATAAACTATGAAAAAGGGCAAAAATTGAAAATTGTGGAATAAGGACCTAAGGGTCATAAGTTGAAAGAAGAAATGTCTAAGTGTGATTAATGAGACTTTAATGCAATAGAGATGAAATGGAAAATGGCAGCCAGCAATTGTGAGAACTTCAAACAAGGCCTTATGTGACATGGGATATTTTAAGACCGTGTTATTCGGTGCTCATTTTGAGCAAACTATTTCGAGAGAGAGTGAAGGAGAGCTAGGCTTGCAAAGTGAGGAGGTGATTCTCTGATCCACACAAGAGTTAGAGATTTAAGTTGTTAAAGAAAGCTTATACTTAAGATTACTGAAAGGATTTAAGATAAGAAAAACCAAACCCCTAACCCTTCTACTTGTGTCTGGTTTAATAAAACCAAATGTGGTATAAAAGTGTTCTTGGATGGTTTTAGTTCAGTTTGAGATTGTTTTGCATTGTTTAGATTGGTTTGGAGGAGTGTTTCAGAAAAGGGAAATGGTTTTCAAAGGAAATGTCACAAATTTTATCAAGACTCCTCGGTTCTTGTTTCCTCAAGCTACATTAAGTTACAATCATCCAAAATAAAGTGATTCCAATTAGTAAAAACCATACAGAGATAGGTTCACAAAGGCATGAAGTGCCCAGAGCAAATTAGAATTTAAGGTTCCCAACACAAGTAATGAGCTCCTAGTAGTTTATGATTATGTTTCAAGTCATATCATATAGTGTTTGCCATAAGTCGTAGTTTCACTCATCCAATCGAGTGGTTCAAAAATTTTGAGTAAAATATAATTTAGGGAATAATTTATCTAAAGTAAGTGTATGCAAATTGTAACTCTAAAGTGCCCAGAATTTGTCAAAGTGAGCCATGTGTAAGAACAACATTCTGCTTAAATCGATAGTTCAGATGCTAAATGCAATAACTGGAAGCAGATTCAATGATGATTTAGCTGGAGAAGAAACCTTAGAAACCATAGCTTCAAATGAGTAAAAGGAACCACACCTATTTAGTGGAGTTAAGACTCTGAAATTGGGAATAATAGGTAACCGAAGTGAGTCGGGCACACCGACCGCCAGTATTAAATGTCGTAACTCGAGCTCTTAGTGGATCCAATGTGAATGATTCACCTACCAAAAACATACCATAGAAGAGGCAATTTTTCAAGGAAGTATGAGCAAAATTATGACTCGCTGACGAAAGTGCCAAACACCTTATTATACTACACATTTTGCATTTTCATGTTGATTTGCATTATTTACATAATTTCAAAGGTTAGATTCTTATTTAGTTTTGTTTTGGGAACGCAGTAATGATGGCGCCGGTGTTAACAACTTCCTGTTTATTTTTGATGAAGTAAACAGAGCATGCAAGAAGTCACCCGCGCATGTCGGCGACGCCTTCTCTGCACCGCCGCGACGTCACCAAGTCACTTATCATAGCTCGCAATAAAAATGCAAGTCAACCATCACCACGCCGACGTCACCACGCGAAACGTCACCACGCCGACGCCGCCAAAAATCTGCATCCATCACAAACAATGAGGGGCTCGGGACGGAGGCATCACGACCGGCGTGTCGCGAGATACCAATCGAGAACCCGCAATATAGACTTGGCGATCTCTCTTCGATTTTCGTATTTTCCTTATTGTTTTGATTATTTTATGATCACATAGCGATGTTCTTCATATTACACATTTTATTTCTTTTCTCATGATATTTCAAACTTCTTTGAAGAAGACTAAACCCTCGCTACAAATAATGACGAACTCCAACCTTCATGTTAATCAATTATATAATGTGACACGTGCTTAGAATGCATGTTAATTATATGATAATATCTGGCCACATTAACATACTTACACTCAAGATCCGAGATTCGAGAGATGAGGTATTCAAAGGATCCGGGCAGAGTAGTTTTAGTCATTCTGTGGTAATAGAGATATTCAATCAAGGTGGTTTTGGCTGAATATTAAGTATTTTCAATACCGATAGAGATATACCTATTCATTCATTCAAATAGGCGAGATACTTTAGAGAGTGATATCTTTGTGAGGCAAGATCACTCTCGCCATTGATATGTTATAAACAATCAATAATAACATCTTAGAGAGAATAACTATCGAACGTGATGCGAGATTTACCTGTGGCCCTACATTATCAATTCACCAAAAACCAATAGTTTAGCTTGCGCTAGTATTTAAATTCCATCTATAACTATTTATCTCGTATATCATCTCAAAAGGCATCCGTAGTCAATCTATCTTTCCCCGTGGATTGATATTTATTACACTAAGATAATTATATTACTTCGAGCAAGGATGTATGTGACTCACAGATTAGGGTATCCAAATTATACACTGTTGCTGGCCACACCGTCCCCATGTAAATTTTCAAGAAGGAATATTTAGAGATATAAACCCCGAGAAAAACTCATAGAATAACCTATCAATATGTGATTGTCATTGTATTTGAATGTAATGACGAGAGGAAAGCCCGCATTGAAGCCTAGATTCCAAAGACTCCAATCAAAGTAATGAGCTCTGGTTTGCTCTATCTTCTCCTATTCTCAAGCTTGAAGTTTCAAATTGTTTATTCTAAATGCTACAAGAAACATATTGATTTGTTTTAAATTGATTGTGAAATGTTTGCATGATTATTGAAATGAATTGTTTATATTAAATCTACATATTAAAATTTGCATTCTGATATAAATGTATCAACGCCCTCACGTAACGTTATCCTGCGACCAGATTATGATAGATTGGTATACCAATAGTATAACAAATTAGCAATTACTGTTTAACAATGTAGTGATGTGTCACTGACCCTGTGAGGGTTTCAATGACAAGATTTGCAGAAGTGTTCAATAAATTGATTTCCTTTTAATAACTGGGCCAAGAACCCAATGACCGCATTGTGTTATAAATAACATGTGATATTTGAAATTAAGACTTCAAATGGATCAGGCTTATGATTCTATAGATTTGAATATTGAAATACAAGCAAATTCATTGCTGCATAACCTAATTGATTGAGGTTGCCTAATATATTGGTATTGAAAAGTATGATTGCAATTTGGAAATTAAAGAACATTGTGAAATACATGATTTAGTTATAAATGATTATTTGTGATATGAATGTATATTGATGATCAATGAATATAAATGATTGTATATAAAATAAATATATGTATTGTACTGACATTGATCATCCAAAAGATCTGAAAGTCTGTTTAGTAAATCACATGATTTGATTTAATCAAACCGAGCATGAATCAGATAGGAACCACTCACATGAAATGCTAAAGGTATTGTTTTTATCAATGAGCAGTGTACCGAGTGATCGGGAGCAAGTGATTGAAAGCTAACAAGATCTATGGTTGAATATGAAGAGAATTGTGAGTATGCTCTATTACAGCATTAACTCCATCGTTAACATTGAAATTTTGTAAAAACAATTCGAACTTCCGACATTTATTTTGTAAATCATTTTGAAAAGACATGATTGTTTTATATTAATTGGGGATTAGCATGAATGAAATGAAATGACCTTACCTTTTTAAAACGCTTTCACATATTTGAAAAGAATTTTATAATTGAATATGAGACGCACACGTATTTTCGAAATCGCTGCAGAAATACTTGAGAACTGAACGTTACTTAACGAAATGTATTTGATAAATGGAGTTTCGATCGTGTCACTCAGATCCTGGCTTCGATCTCGCTTAACCCGGCTGGGCTTAAGCCAGGTTGCCAAATATATTAATCATACTTGTAATAAGTACATTCCCATTACGCCATTGACCAAAGATGTTTGATATGCTAAAAAATAAAGAAAGTAGACTCAAGTCGTTTCAAAGACGCAAATGAAACTTGTCACTTTTTCCTATTCTTTTGCTTAAAATTCTTCTAAAATTCTCAACATTTACAATTGGAAATGCATCATTATTGCCAAGAATTTTTCATTAAAAAGCTCTATCCGGTTGTTTCATTAAAAACTTTAACTAACTCTCCTTTCTCCCAACAATACATTCGACCAACTCCTTGCGAAACCTCCTTTCCTTTAAACTAAACCCCGACTCCTCCTTCTTCTGCAGCCTGCATCAACTTCCTCATCCAAACAAGGCCTCAATGCCAAATTTCTTCCGTCGCCTCCCAACATTCAACCTTTAATTTTCGCTAGCGCCTTATCACCACATCCTAGTCGATCACTAATTTCATCCATGGATATTACCTATGGGTGAGATTCCATATTTCAACCTCTTTGTCGCTTCAACAAAGCCAAAGAACAAATTTCCATACCCTCAATATACAACTCTAGTTTCCATTATCACATTCATATATCCACTTTCTTAATTGAATCTCATCACCGTCACATAGCTTCCTTTCCTTCCAACCCTTTTATCTCGAAATTACATTCATGACAATAATTGGGCTGAAATCATATACACCTTAGTAAACCCATTCCCTCACTAAGGAAATAAATTTATTATAATTTATACACTCAAAGATTGTTGTACAAGTCATCTCGGAAGGGAAGAATCACATGTATAATTTATTATAAACAATTTTCAAAAAATCCTAATGTTCTGTAGATTTGGTCTCAGTTGGTCAATATAATTATTATTATGAATGTGGGGTTTCCAATGAATAAACTAAGGTCATAGCATTTACATACGAAGCATAAGGAGGCTTTTACAAGCTTATTCAGGCAAGGAAAGAAGCTTTACAGAAAAAGTTATCACAGTTGATAAAAGGAACCATAAATAGAAAAATGTGGAGTATATGAGATTTTATGTTTATTCATGAAGGAATAGCGATATCATAAAGGATAAAAAGGAAGCGTAAATGTAAAATGCAAGAGAACATAAGGAGATTTTACAAGCTTATTCATGCAAGGAAAGAAACTTATATCACAGTGATCATAAAGGAAGCAAAACAAAAAATGCAGGGAGCATATGAGGTTTTACAAGCTTATTCATGCAAGGAAAGAAACTTATATCATTGTGATAAGAGAGGGAAGTAGAAACTATAAATGCAGTGGGAAAAAGTGAAAAAGGGGAAGATTTAGTCCAAAATAGAATGATTCACACAATAACTTATAGGAAAACTTGATAAGTTAGAATAACTCTATTCAAAAATCAAATGAAATCTTTAGCCTCATAGTTTTTTTCTTAAACTCATTGGCAAAAAGAAAAATAAGTAAGTAAAATTGATGATCAAAATAAAGAATATTTTCACAATCATTTTACCCTAATTCTAGTAAGTAACAAACTAATGATACGCCCAAACTCCAAGCCCAAATTTCAAATTCCACAGTGTCAAGATCACATCCAATCTCTCCAACAATCAACTCCACTATGCGTATAATGAAACCATAATCTCATTACCATCTACTTCAAGGAATTATCACAAATAAAAAATGTATAGTATTATTAAACACCAAACACCGACAATTCGGTGCAAAGCAAAGAAAAGTCATTAATGGATTCTTTCGAGAGCGAGAAATGTGGGAGGAGAAAAAAGAAACAGTCTCAACAAACCCTAGTTGCAAGTAAGTCGCCAACGCGCCAAGGTTTTCCACTAAGAGAGAGCGAGAAAATAGAGAAGAACGGGAAACAAGTTCGAACAAACCCTAGCCATTGTTCGCAGTTGATTTAATGCCTAAATGTCATCGGGTCCCAACAACCATCACGATTTAAAAATTTATCAGTTGCTGAAGCCATGATTTACTCAGCAATTGGTATCAACCGTCGTTGTCCATGACAAACACAAAGACTGGGCTTAACAATCATTTGTCTTCAAATTAATTCTAGCTAATTAGGCACTAATGATATCAATATTTTGTCTTCAAATTAATTCTAATATTTTTCTAAACATATCCATTTTGATAAACTCCAGTTAGGCTTCGTGAACCTGTGACTCAACCTTAAAGTACTTTGTGATATAGTGATATTTGATAAAAGAATAATGTTTCGCACTTACCCTTCAAAATCGATCACTAGACGCCTGCTTAGGACAAACATGTAGCATGCAAGAAGTTGCTTAGCAGCCATTCTCATTTTCCGTCGTCTAATCCCCGCCGGCCATGCAGGATCTCCAGCTGAGCCGAGGTTGGGCTCACTCACTGACGGCTGGGCTCGCCCCAGCCTCTCGAGAGCCAAGCCGTGCCCAGTTCAGAAGGCTGCCCAAGCCGCTGGCCCATTTCCCAGCCGGCCGCCCGCCTCGACCACGGGCTGAGTCCGCCCAAAGCTCGCCCAGCCCGCCCGTAGCCCGCCTACACATCCAAAGGCCCGCCTGGGGAGCCCAGCAGCAGAAGCCTCGCTGGGGAGGCCGCCCAGAGCCCCCCGTCGTGGGCCTAAAAGCCCGCCCATGCGCCCGCCAAAGCCCCGTCCCACAGCCCACCACCCCCGCCTAAAAGCCCAATCCCTCCATGCAGAAACTTTATGAACATTCAAAAGCTAAATAAAAAGAAAGCCTAAAAAAATAATTCAAAATAAAAATACATCATTTTAAATTTTATTAATCAAATATACTGATTGTAAATGATTAAAGTTTACATCACAAATAAAAAGATATCCCAACCAAAATGGCACCTACCATTCACAATCATTCAGATTTTTTCAACCATGCCAAAAATAAAACACATACATTTAATAAAATATTTTAATCATTATTTTCTACACGTAACTATTCGATCCATTCACGCCTGGACATTTTAAGTTCTCGATCACCACTAAATCAGCTTCTAATACATCACGCAATAAATGACCCGATGCAAGTCGAGATGATTATAATATGACATCACAAAAAATATTTGTCGGAAGATTAAAAAAATTTCAAAAAATCTTTAGGTTCAGAATATACAATCATAATCATTTAATACATCAACATCTACATCAATATTACACAATTGCATTTCGTATAATCATACTACTTTTTTATATTTCGTAATACTGCTAGCTTATAAGCAGAATTCCATCTAGTCGGGTATGTTCAACTTATATTTTTCTGTCATACTTACAATTTTGGCAAACAATAAAAAAATAATTCATGCCTTTGTTTGGGAAACACTATTATATGGCCAGCTGATTTACTGTAAGTTATCAATCTCTGTTTTAATCCATATTTTACAATCAAATTTAAAATATGCACAACAACGTACGTGAAATAATTCCTTTATGATCATCTTTTATTTATACCTTTTAATTTTAGATTACATCATTATTTTCAAGATTATCTTAACGCACAGAAATATTTTAATGTTTAATACCTAAATCTATAATTTACTTATTATTAAAGTTGCCATATTTTTACCATTATGTGGAGTATTTATTGTTTTAAATGAAATTATTCTTTTTATTTAACATCTATTCACTATCTATATAATGAGTAGTAATACATAAAAGCCTCTACGTGACAAAGACGTCTAAAATCAGACGTTAAACAAATTTTTCCTTTCAAAATTTGCAAAATATTGCTTAAATTTTCTCGTCTATTCGAAATTTTCATAATATCTTTAACAAAGATTTATTACCAACCTTGAATTTATGACACTTATTGTTGATGTCTGTTTTCTTTTGAATAATCACGCTTCCATCATATTAAAAGGTCGTCACCTCTTACATGTAATCAATTATTCCTTCACGACAATCGCACTCATCATAAGAAACGCTAGTTAAATTTTACACATTCATCTTCTACCTAATCAATGCATATAATTTCTATTATCTACATTATGCTTAGTTTTGCATTGTTCAATATGCCTTTTTAAACGATTTAAACACTCATCCACCACTAAGAAATTTGCAAATTTTACATTTCGTTTATTTCTTATTATTTTCAAAAATTATTTATATTCTATAAAAAAATTTACATATATATTCAATTTAAAAAAGTTAGTTTAATGACGATAATGACTGTAAGGTATTTAATATTTACTATCCATATTAAAATTATTAATAAATATACTAAAAATATTTTATAAACATCGCGTCGACATTTAACACCGCTCATACTAACACTCAACCTGTGGATATTCTTTCACTACATTTTCGCTGCAACACTTCATTACTATTACTTAACGGAGGCCTCTAAATTAAAAATGCAAATAACATAAATTAATTATAAATATAATAATAGTTTTTAAGCTTTCAAAAATAATAGTTTTTATATACTTTTATAAGAAAATATTTTGTTGTAAAATAGACATACTATTATTTTGATTACTTTATTTTAAAATATAGAGTATTATGCATTCATTATTTTAAATGATTTTTTCTTATTTTAAAATTACTATAATTTGTAGAAAAAATATTTCATATTAATAGAAACCGGGCTGTCAAATTTTAAAATATTAAAACCCTCTTTCTAGCACTTTTTTTTTCAGCATCAGATAATATTTTGTTTACATCGACTTTTCAAAGTGCAGATGGGAGGTTAAGAGTCAACAACCTGGGAAGGCGCAGAAGGGGGGGGGGGTGAAAGTGGAAGGGGAGACAGTGGTGATGGGGTCCGACAGCCCACCACTGGCTGGTCAGCCCGCGCTACCCTGAAAAATTAGCGCCTTCACTTTATCCATCACTCACATCCCCAACCCGTCCCGCCGCCATCCATCACATGCCTCGCCTCTCTCAAAGATTAAGTCTAATACACGATCGCGCTTAAAAATCCGGCCGAACATGGCTTGGTTGATCGTTAACGGGCGACAGTTCGCTTTCGAACCGCCACGGCCATCTGACGGTCGGCCGCTTCGTACCTCGGCCACATGAGATCCCTACACTACGGCTGGGCTGGATGTTTAACTTTCAGCAGACCATTTCACTCAGCGACCCCGTTCTTCGCCGTCATTTCCTCAACACGAGATTCTGACTGTTGTTGCCTTCCAATAACTGACACGCTAGTGCTGAAATTTCGAGGTTTTAGAAATATTCGGTCGGTTCTGCCACAGGCGGAAGTTGTGGAAGAGAGGAGTACGAGGGAGGAGGAGAAGACGAGAGGGAAGGATGCCCACTCTTCTGCAGAATATATTGGTTGAAGATGATAGATGGACAGTTTTTGTTGCATTTAGACTGACACACAGGTAAGCACTGCTTTAAATCTTAGTTTCCATGTGATGTTTGAAGGCAATTGACTGAAATATACACAAAACAGTCACTGATATGACCTGATTGTTGCTTGGATGGGTTTTGTTTGAAAATAATGAAGAGGGAAATCAAAAGGAAAGGAAAATGCTTATAAATACTCAACATGGATTCAGTTTTTGAGCTAGTTTCAGCTTGTTCCTTCAATCTCTGCTGTTCCTCAGGAGGTTCAAATGAATTTTTGAAGGCTTTGCTTGGTTTTGGAAATTCTTGATGGAAAATAAGAGGGAAAAAGGAAATAAGAGGAAAATGGTTAGTATGAAACTTCTGATTTGAGGCAAAATATCTATATGTTATTTCGCTGAGTTTGGTTAGTTTTGATTATTGATTTAAAAATGAAATCATTCAAGAATGCATAAAATTTTTACTAACATTAATTATATTTGATTTTTTTATTTGGTATAAATACAATAAAATCAAACATGAAAAATTAATTTTTATAATTTTTCTCTCTATATTTTTTGGAATCTACCATAAATGGAGTTCAGATTTCATAACACAATATAACCACAATTTTCAAGATGTGCTCTCCCATTCAGTTTCAGAAATTCTCAGATAAATTTAATTGCAGCATCCATCTTTCTGCAATGGGAAGTGGCAAGACAACGGTCTTCATAGAAATTCCCAACTCCCTCATTCTATTGTGTATCATCTGCATATGTAGGTAAAGCCTCTTACAGTAAAGTTCTTTTCTACTTTAAATTGCACAAGGTACCTTAGGCCAAAGTCCTCCTATACATGCAAATGTGAATGCTATGAAGTCATTAAAGCAATTTGAAATTAATGGATAAGCTTTTAACCTTGTAAACGAGATTTTGAAGTCAGAAGACCCTGGAGCTCGTGAGTGAATAAATACTTGCAAGGCTATGCAAAGGTTATTACAAATGCGCCAAAAGTGCCACGACCTCAAGCAGCAAGGCTTATCTACTGAGACAGTGCATTGTCATCACTCTACAAAGGAGTGGTGGATTTGTGATATCTCCATATCAATAAAGCGAAAAAAGTTATTAAGAATATATATGAGTTTAACCCTATAAGCCACAAAGGACCCTTGACTTAGCGTAAGCAACATCTACATGGTTGTTTGTAAGATTATTATACCTAGTAATCTCAATGTGATATTGTTAAAACCAGTCTCGTGATACCAAGTTCTAGAACATTGATGCTAAAAAATTTTTGTAGTTCCAAAGTTTGATTATCTCTGCTAGACTAATGAATGCCTACGTATGTAATGATGGTTAATGCATTTGCATTTTCTTGTGATTCCTTGAAAAATTATATAGAAAGGAACGTTTATAAGGGCATGGATTCGCATACGTTACGTCCTGCGAGTACCGACTTGAACAGCCTAAATATTGTAGAAGCTCCTTTATCTGAAGTCTGGACACATGACACCGCACATGTAGATAAATTAATTGTATGGCAGAAACTAGTAGTTGTAATTTTAATTATTATGATGAGTGTGTGTGTGATAGGACTTGTTTACTGTACATTTTCCTTCTTTTTATTTTGTGATTCAGTGGTTTGCTATGGAGCTGCTGTTTTGCTATTGCAAATATCATCCTGGTGAGTTCTTCTAGATAACAAGAATAATAAGAATGAACAGAGCAAAACTTATATTTCAACTAATTAATAATTATATGGATCACTGTCCACTATTTATCTCCATTTAACTGAGTCATATTTGTAAATTAAAGGTCGCCATATCTTTCGTATGATTTGGGTCCTTAGTCCATTTTGTTCTTCTCTTATCTTTGTGCCTTCCAACTTGAAAGAATCGTTCTTCCTTGTTGGTGCATCTAGGCACCATTAGGCTATTGAACTGAGTTCACTACTTTTTTTATGATGTACTAAATTATGTTACCTCTGCCTCCTGATTTAGCTTTGGCCAGTCCTTACTTGCATCTTATGCTTTTAATAGTTTCTATTTGGCAGCTAGACTTTGAGAGAGGAGAGAGACATTTGTCTTTCTTTAAGCATGCGAGAATAGCAGACGAAAGAGGAAGTGAAACACGTTCATTCAGAATGTTTTCATGGATATGAATCAGCAGATGGGCATCCAAAAGGACAGGGCTTTAAATTAATTAAACTAATTGTTCAGTTTAGTGTTAATTCATTGGGAACTTTGAATACTTGCATTTTCATCCTTATGAAAATCTATTTACTAAAATCTTAACATTATCTCACTCAAAAAAAAAAAAAAAAACTTAACATTATCTATAATCAAACAACAACAACAACAACAACAACAACAACAACAACAACAACAACAACAACAACAACAACAACAACAACAACAACGTTTATACGCAAAATGAATGCCATTAACTTAATAAGCTCAAAAGACTGGTACAATTGCTATTCTGTATTTAAATTTCATAAATGAAGGTTTATGTTTAAAAATTAAAATCTAACAGTTTAGATTTGCCAAATTTCGGGAATCGAAATAAATACAAAGGACACCTTGCAAGTCCAGGTGGAAGGCAACAAACTTGAAAACGCTGCTGTTAAACTCGTACGGCTTGCATCGGATTGGAGGATTACCAAAAAAAAACCCTGGAAACAGTAAAATCGGAACCTTGGTATTAGTATTTTTCCTGAGTCCCACTCCTCCATCAATATCAACCAATCCTCAAAGCACAGTGTCCCACTCTTCGGTCTTGTGTCTCGGCTTCCTACTTCAGTTTAAAAGGCCCACAGTTTAGTTTTAGTTGGATTCACTCAAAACCTGTTTCAGGGTCTTGCTGTCTCACTCACCGATCATCCATGACCCCAACATGTTTCGTCGGATTTTCTCTCGTTTTTCTTCTCATTCAGGTGCATGCCTGTACGACGTCGTATTTGGGGTCTGGTCCTCAGAAGGATGTCAATATTCTGCTGCCTCCTTAAAATGATTTATCCTGTTGAGTACCTTCTCTGCCGAAGTGATTGTTAAGTTTGGGCTGATTCTACTTTCTCTGTCGTACATCTGTCTATTATGTTGGGGAATCATTTGGAGTTTTCTATTTCAGAATGTGCAGCAGATAATAAGAAATACCAAGAACCGAGTGAACCGAAAGTGACTGTTTGATTTTCTGAGTTGACTTTTCTTTATAGGAAGTAAGAAAATGCCAAGAGGGATTCGAAATCTTTTGTTTTTAAAGAGAATGTACTTTATTGTGTAACTAATGAAGGATTGTCTTGCTTTTATAGCAGACTTGCTTCTGTTA
The DNA here is from genome assembly GCA_016808115.1 of Tetrastigma voinierianum. NCBI lineage: Eukaryota > Viridiplantae > Streptophyta > Magnoliopsida > Vitales > Vitaceae > Tetrastigma > Tetrastigma voinierianum. The sequence continues at coordinate 151,472 of JAEQBH010003561.1, forward strand.
AATGAAAAGGATTTTGATTCTGGCATTGTGATACAATAAAAGTTCATTCTATATTGTAATATCGGTTTAAAAGAAAATGACTTTGACTCCTTTCACTGAGTGGAATTAGATACAGATCACATCGATTTAGATGGTGATGGCTAGATGGCTATATATGTTATTCAGAATAGTCAAAGCGTTTTCTGGTGTGTACGATACCAAAGCAACACATATGTTACATGTCAGTTTTACATCATTATATACGGAAGTCTATTATGCTACTTTGTCACCTATCAAACAAAGAGAATTGGTAGTCAGACATGCTATTAAATTGATTTACATGTTTTTCCACATTTAAAAAATTAATAGTTTATGATTAGTGGTATTTGGTTTTATCTGTTTTTCAGGTCATGGGATCATCATGATTTTATCTGTTTTCACCATGAATGCAAGCAGTCATCGTTCAAGTGCTATTAAATCCATTGCTACTTGAGAATAGTTTAAAGGAGACTGTTTATGCCAGCTTCGATATACACACTGGAATTGTAATTGCAAAGTTTTCACTGATAATATATCCAGGATCCAGATATTTCATAACCTATTAAACTTGACTTAGATGGGCTTTGCTACACTGTTCAGCTCTCGATAGTGAAGGTATTTCTGCGATGCAAATATCACTTAATCAGGTTGAGTAGCTGCTGCATTTGTTTTGTCAATTATGAGGTGCATGTTCATTACAATTATATTATTTTCTTCATTGTGTTGCACTATTTTCTGTCATTTAGTAACAATCCCGTGTTTTCCAGATGTAATTTTTTTTTTAATTTGTAAATCGTTATAGCTATATCTATATGGTAGTTAATGTAGTAGTTTAGCTTTGGGAGTTGTAATCTATTAGGAAGGTTAGATCGGCTTTCGTATATATATATTCCTAATGGATCAATGAAAAATACATAAATTCATTCTCCAATTGTTTTGTTTTGTTTTTTACAGTAACCATTTCTTTTTCCTTCCATGATTTTAAGAATTTCTTGTGTTCTGGCAGATTATGTAAAATGTTTTCTGGTGTTATACATGATTTGAAACTTGAGTCTCATGACATATGATTTCCTTAGTTTCTTTCTTACTTGTGCTTTGGGGAACCTCATGCATTAATTTATTATTTATTAAACTCTTAATTTTCCTGGGAAGGAAGTGAGTTAGTCCTGCTCATCAAATGGTGGGTTTGGGCTGGCCTTTGCTCCTGCCCACTGTTTTCTATGAGGAGCTTTGATAAATTAGTTCATACCCTCTGTGCACAGGCTTCAATTTCATGACAAGTCTTAATTTATTGTTCATTTTAGCTTTGCCAAGATGTGCTTAGATAAGCAGTTTGGCCCTCCAGAAAAGGGGCCGAGGTGTAAGGGTATAGTTGTTCAGATAAAGTTTAAATATTTAAGGTTACTTTTCTGCACTCTTCTGATCAGCCTCCATACAACGCTGAAGATGATTAGCCAAGGTATTCATATAACAGAATTATATTATCCTTTTCTATTTGTGTGTGGGGCCATCCACACAAAAATTATGAATCAGAATTTCGTTTTAATTTTTTTTTTTCCTTAATTTTCTGCTTCTTATGTTGTTCAGATTGATTTTTTCCTCCTTATTTTATTTGGCCTTGAACATATGTGGCCCGGCACAATATATTTTTTCATCTCTTCTCTACTATATTTATAGAAATGTGTTTTCATCATTAGTGGGCTTACAGCCATGGCAGTTTCGAGGCCCGAAACTGGATGGATTGCCTCCTCAAATCTTGTTCTGGTTCCTTTAAAGGATTCTCTGGAGCAGACTGTGGTGACTATGGGGACTTAAATGTTCAACAAAACCTGAAGATATTTGCACGATTCACTTCATATATGAATATGAATAGATGATCAGTAGCTTTTTTGTTTGTTATACCAAACTGATTTTTCACAGCTGTATAGTGTGCATATTCTGATTTGTATGGGTGAAAAGGAATTGAATCACTATGAGGTTGTTGTTTCTGCAAGCATTTGCTGTGGAGCCACACCTGAACACATGGCTGATAAGATTGTTTTGACCGCAGGCGTGGCCATGCTTTACTTTGATCTCTTCACTTGTTTTTATTTCATCGGTGCTTCTGTTCACTATACTTTGAAGGTCATTCGTGGGAATATTCCTCAAGGTTCTGTTATGTCATTTCAATAGTAATGAAAACAAAAGAAAGTCTTTGTTTTTTGAGTACAATGTTAATTTGGATAGGTGAGCTCATTCACGATGGAACATCAATTTATTGTCTATAAGTTATAGATGAGGGAAAAAAACATAAACATTTGCTATGGGGGTTGTTGGTACTGAATAGGTTGGATGAAGTTCTTGAAGGGGATTGAGCTTGTAGTTCAACAGAATGAGTGTGTTTTCCTGAGAACAGAGTTTTAGAATGCCACACTCGTGGCATGAGCCTTCGAATTATAGAATTATGCTAAAATTTTAAAGTCCAAGCCGTCTGTCTGGCCAAAACAGCTAGCTGATCATGTTCTAAAAACTTCTAAAGTCTAGGATTGCAAATGATAGATTAGTATTAAAGGCAGAGGTATCTGATAAAAAAAGGAGGTATGTAATAATGACATCAAATAGCTAGACACAAAAATTAATGATCTAGAAATCTCACTTTAGATAATTTATTTTGTGTGCAGAAATTTCTGTCTCAATATAGAAAGAAATAGGTGAGAAAGTTATTCTTGTCCTTTCTCTCATGTGGGCTATTTGTTCAAAATAGCTACTATGTTTTGGATATAATACATTTAATGCTCTTAGATTTTTTTTGATATATTTAACTTTTGACATAAAGCATTTAATGTCCTAAAAATTTGAGAGGTGCTCTGATTTTTGGGATATAAAATATTCTGGTTGTAATGTTGCATGTGTGACATTATTTCATTGCTTTTTTTCAGACTCTAGTTTGTTTTGGGTACTGTAATCTATTCTTTCAAGTATCTAAATTACAGTAAACTTTGAAACCTTAATTTTACTGTAGGTATATATATCCAATTTCTGCATTTGGTTTCCGGAACAGCCCCATCTGTGCTCCCTCCTCTAAGAGTTGTTAGTTGAATTGTTTAATTCCTGTTTTGAGCTGTGAGTGTAGTCCCTAATTATCTTACTGGCTTTCTCTCACCGGCACTTGCAGTGGCTGCTTTTACCATCTCCATATCATAGATGGTCTGTTTGAACTCGCCAGCGCTCAAGTGACTTCTCTGATGGGTCTAAATGCATTGTCTAGGAGACCACTGTCACTGTTAAGATAACAGATATATGGCTATATACAAATGTTATCTCTCCATGTTGTCTTGCTCGATACTTGCAAGAGCTTATATACTTTCTCTTGATCCTTTAGATGTGGAGCAAAATCTATTCCATCTGGGGCACGCTGGTATGTTTTCTCTGGTCAACAATATCTCATTCAAATGAAGGTTTTCTCTGGAGGACCCGGTGGGTTAAGAAGTCTATATTATTGAGGTAAATCCCAAGCATATCGGTTTCTAAAGTCTCGTAGTTCCATTCAACAGGTTTATTATTGGTCTTGTTTTTTGTTTGAGAAGTGGGCACCGTAAGATTTAAGCATTTCAAAAAAATTGCCTATTTTTTAAAATGGTTTATACTTATAAATTCATCCCTATGGAAATTATGTCTCTTCATATACTCATGTGCATAGTATTTATTTATCTATCATCTACTGGAGTTGAATCATTTAGGTGTTGACTTAAACCAGTAGCGTTTCACGATTCCTGAACTTTCTTATTTTTGAGATCTAGTTTAATTTGGTCCATTTACTAAGGGCAAAATGAACTATGAAATCTAGTGTGTTAATTTCACAGTCTACAAAGGTAAAGCACGCTGGGCTTTGAATGAGGGTTGAGCCCATCTACCTTTGGAAATGCAGCATGATCTAAATTCCCCACAACTCGTATTGTTTTCATAAAATTACTTAGACATTTCACTGAGTTACTTGTTTTTTTTGTTTGTCTTTGAGAGGTTTGGAACGCTTATAATGTTGTTTACAACACTTCTAAATAGGAATTCTAGATGCAGATTAATGGTTATGAGAAGTTACCTATTTTTACTGACAAAACCAGATTGTAAATGTCAACACAATAATATGAGGGGTTATCCACTACAATGCAAGCATTTACCTGGATTATTGGGTGTTTCTTGTTTGATAGAGTTGGGAACTTGAATATCATCTTTTCTTGATAGGTGAGTATTAAGAAATTTATATAAAAATGTTTATGATAAAAAAGACAGCACTAATGCACATAAGATGTGTGTACTTATTACAAATGTAATAACCAAGAAGAAGAGTGGAAAACTATTCATTTATAGTGTTGAATCCAACCATTCAACTAAAGCATCGCCTTTTCTTTCTATGCATTTCATCCAGTAGAAATTATTAGCAAAGAGCTTTTGTAAATAGATTGTTTCGTTATCAAATAACCTTTGATTTTTTCCCGCATTGTCCAAAAATTTCACAAAGGATGAATTTTAACCTTCTACGTCTTCTTCCAACAAACCTTCTCGCTTCGGGAGTCACATAGCAGAGACTCTTTCTTATAGCTAATAATTAGCTTAGGATCAGCGTCCTGATAGATTATGTAATATAAGGAGTTCCAAGTATGAGAGTGATTGGATACATATATGATGGAGTTGTTATGGAAGATGTCGTGTCCTGAGCAGAGCTGAAACTTTTGAGACTCTCATAGAGGAGGTCAATGTATCGGTCAAGAGGAAGATCATTGGCTCATCCTTTTCAGGCACTTTTAATATCCTTTCTTTGCTCTCACATCATAAAGAGGAAAAATGTTTCTAGGTGTTTTTGACATTTTGTACCGTTTTTGCTTTGTTATGAATCTCTATGTAGAGGGGCCCATGGAGAATGTGTTCTCCTGGCAATCTTGTGGGTTACTTGGCTGGAAATGAATGTGAGGGTTTAATTTAAAAAGAGGCATAATATACACTGGTGGGAAGAACATTTGTTTCACATCCTCTTGGAGGTTCATCATGGGAATTATCTAGAATTCCTTCAGCAGCATTCTTTGGGACTGAAAATTCTGTCTCGGTCTTCTAGTTACAGAAACAGCGGTGAATCTTTATTAAGTGTGTTCCACCAATTGGTGTCTTGAATCCTATCTGCTGGTTTTCCCAGCACCCAGCAGGGTCTTAAACACGTGTTGGGATCACAAAGAGAATGAAATTATTTGAATTGAGCCAGTTTTGGAAATAAATAAAACTTGTTTTCCATCTTTGTGTGGTCTCAAGGTCCAACTGACTAATAATGATTGATAGTAAAGACATTTCAGCGATGATCTTATCAGATTTTCAAGAGACCAATGACAATCATAGAGGTCTTTTAGGATATGGTCATTGATTTTGAGATTATAGACTTTGGTAGGGGGCTGGGTTGCTTTGGGAATATAGATTGTTTATACGGAAGTTGATAGACTAGTCAAGATAGATGCCTCATGCTTGGTTGATTTTGTTGGGGATTTCCTATCTTCCTGAGGCAATTTTATTCTTATGATAGGAGCCAAAAGGTTTTTCCAGTTAAAGCTTTTGCTGCTCTTTACACTTGTCTTTTAGAGAGAGAAGAGTATATATATATACATATATATAATCATATAAAGAGGAAAATCAATGAGGCCAGCTCATGGCATGGCCAGGGGGACAGATCTCGAGTCCTGTTTGGGATAAAATTAGTACTTATCAAAAAAAATATATCTAAAGAGGAAAATAATGCCTCCATATTTGCAATTCATTTAATCAATGATTTATGATATACTTCCACTTGCGCTTCATCAACCCTAAAATGGTAATAGTGCTGCATTAGCCATCATGGATTAAAGCTGAGCTTTGTAAATCTCTCCATACATGTAAATGGCCTTGCTAAGTATATCCACACTTGTAGTCCTATATTTTTCAGATTCCATGCTTTTATAATGTTGCATTTTCATCATTTACCTATTGGTCTTTTTTAATCTAGGTTGTCATGTGGGTTTAACATTTTTTTTCCTCATTGTTCACTTACACCCTTGTAGCAAATACTTGCTCATTATTTTCTTTTTCTCCAAAGAAAATGTTTTTTATCCTCAAATACTTCTCGTTGTTTTCTTTCATGTTCCCAGAAAAATCATAGATAAAATATTCTTTATACTTTGATTCTATTTGTTCCCATTAACCTCCCCCTAACACACACACACACACACACTTTACAACCCCATTTGTTTTCTCATTTGGGAACTTTCTTCAGAGTGAAGAAGTGAGCTTGCATTACAACCAGCCTAAATACTGAAGACTTTCATGGTGTCAGATAGATCTCGATTCACATGGCTGGTGGAATTCCTAGAATCTTGAAAATGACATCAGAGGGACTGACAAATTGGATAGTTTCTTGCCATTTTAGCAGGCATCCTGAACAAAGTGAGGTGATATTTTATTGATTTCAAGGTTTCTCGGTATTTCTTTAACATCCTGTGGTATACTGTTCTACGAAATGATGTTTCGTGAAATTTATCTTTGTGATGTTCATTCCAGGTCTCCTCAAGGTTGTTCAATAGTTGGTTTGTGAAAAGTGGAAATTAGCTTCACAAAAGTGCTGCTCGGAAAGAATCTCTCCTTCCCGGGCCTCGCCAGTTCATCAGAGGTGGAGCTGAAGCCAAATCGAGTGTTGGCAGCTTTGCCTGCCCAATGTTTTAAGAAGTTAGTTCACTGATGGAGTTCCTGTTTTGTTAAATGCAGGCCTTGCAAAATCATCCAGCGATTGCAAATGGTTTTCTTCTGACATGGCTACTCGTCTCTGTATCTGCTTTCTATGCTGTTCAGGCAAGAAGCCCGGTAAAGTTGCTGTTAGAGTAGCATCACTTTTGATCCATTCAATTATGATGAGGTAAATGATATCTTGATCCTATACTAATTGCTTGATTATATCTACTCCCTTCTATACATGATTGATGGTTTCTATTTTCTTCCTCTTTCCTCATTTTGTTAATTTTTGCATTTGTTTATGTCCTAGGTGGTTGTTGAAGTTTCAATTTCATCTATGGTTATGCTGCCAACTTTCCTGTAGAGACTGCTGTAGGATCACAACTTCAAGCTGCTGTGACAATGAAAGTATCAAATGGTGATTCCCATATCCAACAATCTGAAATTTATTGTCTTAAAATATTCATGCTCTTCTATTATTGTTCATTTGGAATTCACAGGTGCCTATTTCTACAAATGTGATGCTTCTGTCTATTTGTAAGCAGGAAAGCTGGAAGTGAGTCTTTCATAATTGTCATCATGGGGAGATTTGTCCTGGATGAGTTATGTTGAGTTTTATGCATCATCAGTATATGCTCCTCCACGTTCATGGATCACGCACATGCTTTTGATGCTGGCTTCCATCTATGCTAGATGCAACATTGACCAAAGAATATCAACACCTTGATCACTCTTTCATGGTCCTATTATTTTAAAAGCATCTTCTCAGATATAGGAGCCTATCTGCCACTTATCAGTCAGGCAGGTGATGGAAACCAGCAATTAGTGGTTACTGGATCAATACAGCCTGGGCAGAAGCTCATAGTTGCTTTAAATTGTGATGATTTATTTCTTGCTCCTGAACACATTTAGATGTCATGCTTGTTGAGGACCCGAACGGTGGATAGGGGCAGAGTTGACTTTGAGCGAATCAGTGGATATTTTTAGATAAGCATGCTTGTCCTAACGAAGGAATTCTTAAAAGTATGAAGTATCTAGCAGCTTAAGGGAGTTTAGATCAAGTTTTATACAAATGTTAGGAACCTATAAGTCTCCTTTCTAAGAATTATTATTATATTATTATTATTAGGTGAATACAACCATCATTAAGAATTTCATCTCCTTCAAACTTATACTGAACTTTGCATATGAGTCCTGATACTAATCTAAGAGAATAATTTGCTCTTTGCAGTTCAAAGAATTTCCACGTGAATTAGAAGTCTGCATTTCCTCATTTCTTTCGCATGATTTATTCGATTGTTTTAATTATATTACATTCTGTCCGGCCTCCACCTGCTTATATAACTAGAGCCAAACAAGAATCATATTGAGATGACCCATCTTCTGCTGCAGGTGAAGAAGTGGGATTATCACTACATGTGGCTTTCATCTATTACACTGATTCGATGAACCCGGTATGGATGCATCCTTCTCATGAAAATTGAATGTAAACTAATTATTTTCATTTACTTTTATCATCTTATTTTTATCATCTGGGTGAATTTATGATAATTTGTTCAGTTAATGAGCCTATGTTATATGGGCTGCAACTCAAGCTGAACTAATGTGCAGAGCATATCTTCGAAGCCACCCTGTTACTGTAAATGGCGTACTATTCGACTTTCTATTAGTAGTTGAATTAGTAACTTGGAAAAGTTTTGCAAATTCATCTTCTTTGTTTGATGGGAATTGAGCAATTGTGACATCATGCTTGGGATGATTTCCTATGAGTTAGAGTGGGTCCAGGTCTGGGTTGGGGAGGTTTTGGTCTTGCAAATGAATCTGGACTGGTACTCATAGAACTTTGTATTGCCAAGCCTTACATTATCATTCTATCTTGTTATGGTTTTATCAGAGCGAGTTGATTTTTAATCTCAAGTTTGACCTCCAGGAGGTGATTAGTAATAAACTAATAACCAGCTCTTGCCTTTCTTGAACTGTGAGACTTAGATTATTGGTTTCACTAGTTGTAGGAACAATACGTTTAGGCTACGCATGATTTTGATTGATTTCCACAATCTTGTGGACGGTTTTAATTTCTATTGTTACCCTTCCGGGAAACTTTTGCTGAGTCAGGAGAACTGATAAACTGAGTATAGTTTATGATAGCAATTATTACAGAGCTTCATGCATTGTGGTTGGTAGTTCCATTGTAAGCTTTGTCATGTTATTAATTGTTTGTCAGGAATCCTATTATTTCTGATTTTCTTTGCTAGAACTCTCCTAAAATTTCTATCATAAATCATCATTATTTGTTGTTATTTCAGATTTTAACGAACAAGGAGCCTTTAGATTTCATGAACAATATATTTGATTCTTATTTTCCCTTATTATGCTCTCACAGAACTGCTGGAACCATCACCTTCTCAAGTCGATTTTCAATATGAATTTTGGCATAAAGTTGATAAACTAAGAGCGTAATTTTCTGATAGAAAACCAGAAAATTTTAAAGTTGTGGGGAATAAGAAGGAAATTTTTTAAGAGTAATGGTTTGCTATCTGCCAACCAATACAAGGTAGATAGAGAAAGCTAAAGTATATATGCAGAAAGAAACCACTTACAGGCCACTCAATACTTCTTTTAAGGCCATGCTGCTGTAGCAGGAAATCTGACAATAAGAGGCCTCTGTAAGAAGAGGCTTCATAAGGTCAATCTATCTGGCTCTTGATAGGTCAATTATCTTACGAATCTAAAAAAATCCAAAACATAACTCTCTATCTCTTATTCCCTCTTCCTGGTGCAATCCATGAGAGACAGCTAAATTTCCATCTATCAAACCTTTGATATAGCATGGGCTTTGACAAGGCTTTCTCAGTAAACCAGGATTGGTAAAAGTGGTTCATGGAAAGATTTTCAACATGTTTAATTCTGTAAATAAGCTATTACTAAAAAGTCTTAAGCAAACGTGCCCAAAAGAGTTTATCTCTGAACAGACTTCCCTTAATCAGGAACCTACAGAATCAAGTCAGGACTGGGAACTGTTTTTCATACAATCTGGTAAAATATCTTGTATAAATGTTCTAGTTATGGCCACATATCTATGTTAATTTCCTTTTGTGGTCAACATAATATAGTTAGGTTTTAGATTTGAGTACTCTAGGAATTGTTTTTCTTCACTAATCCAATCACTGTAATATTATTTTCGTTTTCTGGATTAAAAAAAAAGAAAATCCTGTAATCAACCTTACATGCAAATTGTCTCAGTTAGCATTTATCACTTCCTCTCTATAGTGTTGTAGTCAGATACATGTTGGGCTTTAGTTTGAATACTCAGTTGTTGTATTCTCTTCAAATTGGAGAATGATTCTTTATTGAAACAAGGAAACATAACTATTTTCCATTCATAAACTTTTCTGGGAAATACACATCAATAGTCATGAAAAGATTCAGTAAAACATAACCATTATTATCTTTACACAAATTTTTCTCTGTTGTCCTGTAAAGTGTAATTTTTCTCCCTATAAAGTGAAAAAGACTTGTGTGTTTTGTAATCACTTGTTAGATTTGTCTTAGTGGTAGTTGGTGAGTCCCTTGATTTTATCCTTTTAGCAGGGGCCTTGTGGGTGCATTTAGATACTCATATATGCTTTGGGGTTGCCTTTTCTTATTTCCTTTTCTTGAATGAAAGTTTCTTATTAACAGAAAATTCTCACATGCAAGTTTGTCATGCATAGCAGCTTGCAGTAGTATATTTGCTTTTCATTGTCATTCAATTGGTAATGTGGAGGTTTATATGGCTGCTCTGACTTTTTGAAGATTATTTAGGTTTTGTATTCCTACCTCTAGTGGCTCTCAAAGTGATTAGAATGTAATATGCTTTTTTTGTTGTCCTGATATTTAGCTAGTAAATAATGAACATATGCTGAGTTGTTGAGTGTTTACTAGTGCATTGTTCAACTGTTAGTTGTTTGTATGGTACCAGAGGGTCATGTGGTTGCCCGCCGCTTGAGAGCTCAGAGAATGTTCTTACAGATGTTGCAGCGCTTACAGCATGCTTATGTTAGATATTTGAGATGGAGAGGCTTATTTTATTGAACTAATTACATGAGATTCATGGAATCTCATTGCTTCTAATGGATATGTTTTTTCTTTGTTTTTTGTTTTTTATTAATTGTAAGATTTGGTCTAAGTTTTGGAATTGTTCAAACATGCAGCTTGTTTCTTCCCTAAGAGTCACCCCAGATTTCAAGTTATTATTTTTCAATTCAGATGCAAAGGTAGACTCTTATGCCATCATATTTTTTAGATACTTGTTCGCCCGACAAAAAATGTGATCAAGTATATCTTCTTTATATAGCTTCAATGCATCTTCTGCCAAGGCTTCAGACCCTATAACCATTTAGGATTTTTCTTCGGTTAGTCGCTTAATTCGACTCTAACTTTGCTTCCTTTTCATTTCAACACTGAGAGTATAACATGCATGCTCTCTCCTTTGCAGATTAAACGAGAATATAGTATCTATTTTCCTTTTTCTCATAGGAGAGATTCATTTCTACATATAGAGCTGTAATCTATTAGAAACTTATTCTTTATAGAGTTTAATCTACGTAGCTGCTAGATCAAGCCAGATATAAATATTCACAATGGACAATGAAAAAAGACAAGGAATTTATTCTCCTAATTTTCGTTTTGTTTTCATGGTACGAGCATGTGGCTCGAAGCTCCGCCCTAAAAGGCAAATTGGAGGTTTTCGTTAACCTGTGAAATAGGTGTTTTCAAACACCATGTTAGTGGTCTCGTGAGTCACGCCAAGACAGTGAGGAGCGCCATTCGAGATCGACACGCCCTAAAGTCCGCAATCGGAGGAGTGGCGCGTGAGTCTCACGCAGCTTTTTCTCCGCGCACTTCGCCGGCGGATGTGGTTTCACCGCCACTGCATTTCACGCCGCCGATAGCCCCTCCCGCCCACTACCTCCTCGTCTGAGTCAGAATGGCCACTACTTTAGTCCGACAACCTTGTTTTCTCGGGGTTTCTTTCCTACTTTTCTCGATTCCTTTGAGATTCAAGAATAAATAAGAAGTGATTTTATGGTTTTAGACCCAAATACATTAAGGTGTGGTGTTTTTCATGTAAATGTTGTCCTTTTTCTTGTAAGATCCTATTTTTTGGACTTTCAAAGACTTGTTTGAGCTAGATCTGCTTTTATGACTAATTTAGGAAACCCTCGTGAGGTCAGGTGTCATTATCGCTTACAATCCAAAGATACGCATACAACAACATCAGAGGGAAGTCGCAAAATAAAAACTCAAGATTTCACCGCTCATCGCTAGAACAATTTCAACAGATTCATTTTATCAAGCATTAATCTCGCCGAGTTAGGTAAAACCAACATATGTTTTATTTTCTTCCTCCATTACGGGGTCATCGATCACGAAGCACCACCACATGACACCACCTGGGCCATTACTACGTGTCACCACACCCTTCTACCCCATCGTTATCCTCAGATGGGTCAACATCTTGTATCCTCGTCAGAAACAACGATCCAATTTCGACCATTTACCTTCGTTATGAGTTCTACCACAATTTCTTTAATTTAATTTTTGCAGTAACCCATCGGTAATACAACGTTAAAGATCTCATTACTTCTTGATCATCGTCGATTCAGATCTTCGACGCCAATTATCGCGAGGGACGCTTGGTGTCTGGGTCTTTACATCTTTGAAACAAAGCAAAAGCAAAGTCTCTGTTTCGTCTGCTCTCAGGTTGTTACCCCCATTCGACCATATCATCGCCAGCCATCCTTCTCTCCTTTGTCAAGAAGCTATATCCTTAGTTTTCTAGCCTATCCAATTAATCATAGCTGCGTATTACGTAGTCTTCATCGAAATGCGATTTGAAGCCATAGAGTCATTAAACAAGCTCTTCCTTTTCGAAAGCACTACTGGGTGATGCTCGGGGTCTCTGGCCCGGCTTAAATATTTCGTTACTCAGGATGCGATTTCTCTTGTGGTTACTACTTTATTTAATGAAAAGTCGCTGAGCTTTTTCTCATTTTAAAGGTTTTCAGGCCGATTTTAAACATAATTTCTATGTTCATGCAAACATTGAGTAGCGATAATGCTAAGGAATACTGTTTAACTTTTCAAATTCCTTATGTTACAAATACGATTCTCTATCGATCAGGTTTGATACACCCTTCCTCTAACGGGTAGTCGAGATAAGAATAGTACATCTTCTCGAGACTCGCCGCCCTTTTGTTCCAAAATGAATGTGTCCGTAGAACATTTTCACGACGAGTCTCCACAACTTGTTTTTCACAATGTTACGTCTCATCGGCTTCCATCAGTTTACTTCCTACCAATAGCTGAGCTCAACAATCCGTCGCTCCCATCGACTCAAGCGTATCGATGCACATGCTTTGTTCCGATGTCCGTCATCAAGTCTCTAAACTTTATCCGGGTCCTTGTGTTGCATTCATGGGGATATTCCCTCGCATAAAAAGGGTATAGGTGTTATCAGTTCCCATCTTCGATGCTACTCAGGTCTCACGACTACTTTTCGAGAGACTACCCTATTTTCTTTCAGTTTCACTGTTACGCGTCATGGGGAGGAAGAAGATTTGCTGGTTTATACTCTAACCTCACCCATTGTCTCTCCCAAACTTGCTTATGTCCTTTCCCCTCAAACCTCCTATCACTCCAAATTCACACTCACGCTAACACCTCTCCTAGTCTCAGCCCTCCACCCGCCACGCCGATATCGATCCAGCCAAAGGATGATATTTTATCGCTTCCTCAAAGCAAACGTCGCGCCATCCAATTCTTTCCTTGGTCTTAAGACCACTCATCACGCCTTTGTTCTTTTATCAGATCATCGACTTATTTCTACAGTATCAAGGTTTCAAGCCCTCGCCACTTTCGTTAAGGCCATATATGATAGAGAGATGAATGGCCTGGATCGCAATGATATCGGGACTTGGTTCGCTTACCCGTCAAAGAGTCATTATCAAGTATCATGTTCACACGAGCTTGACTTCGAGGATCCATCGTTCTAGCTGAGTTTTCCTCCCTGCTGCCAGCCGGCATGCCCGCACCTACCATATGGACTACTCTCCTCGGTTCTTCCCTGTCGCCAAGATGACATACGCTTCGACTCATTTTTAGATGCTATTTATAATCGATCTTCACCACTGATATTACGTTAATGTTCTTTCTTCACGCGACCTTCAGAAGAGTGTATATGATGCAACCGGCCTGTTGCCCACCGGAAGAATGGAGGTATTCGTCGCCTTCTAAAGCCCTCGCATGGCTCAGAAATGCAGTCCACGCCCGCGGGCCTGATAATCCAGCCGTCGCCAGGAATTCGCACGCAAAAGCAGCAACCGACAATTCCGCTTTCATAAAACCTAGCCTGTATCATTATGTTGGTAGTGTATGTGGATGATATTGTTATCACTGGGAGTGACTCTAAAGGTATCTCATCTCTGTTTTTCTTCGAGCCAATTCCATACGTAGGGCTTATGATGGTAAGATACTTTATTGGTCAATTTATATAAGTAACATGAAATCTTCTTATCTCTAAGGAATATATAAATTGATCGATTATCTAAAATCGAAAGTCGGGGGTAAACCATGTAGTTCCAAATGCTCACCTTACTAGAGTAGCCGACAAAGCATTTAAGGATCCTGATATAAAGACTAGTCAGTCAATTACCTTATGTCATCATGCCTCGAGAGTCATTTCCACTCACACACATGAATTACAAGATGACGTTTTCTCTAACTTTTTATCCGATTTCAAGCAAGCATTGTCTCGTCATTTCGCTTCTCTATGATCGGTAATGCACTCATGACATCTTTTCTGGATATTAATTTGTTCTTCTTAGATTCTTCGCTAAGAAGTTTATAATGGAGCAAACCACTGGTTACTGTGGGGAGTCCTGCTTTGGTATGCAACCACGTTCTTTATATGGTAAAAAAACAATTTTTGAGCTTGCTACTAGCCATTTAGCTTCGGTTCGGGAGTTTGAATGATTCAAAGCACAACAGACTATTTATGACACACGCTCTAACGACAAAGGTATTTACTGATCACATGCGATTTACATCGTCATTGCTGGTGCCACTGTGAATGGCATTTTAAACTCAAACGACACCTCTTTAGCCACTTTCTTCGATAAAAAAGACTTTGGGGAAACTCGCATATCTTTCTAGCATCGGCGCAGCCTCATCTAATCAAGCAAAGAGCTATTTTCTTCAAGAGAAAGTATACTCGATATTTCCTCAAGGCATATTGATGGCGTGATAGTCGAAGCGCTGTGTGGGAGAATGTGACGCCATGTACGCGGCGCACGGCCGCCTCAAGTAATATATAGTGTACCTATACCATTGATCCACTATGAGAAGTGCATTTAGTAATCGACTTTACGCTTTAAATATTATCTAGACTCCAAAATCGTAATGAATTCGATTAATAAAAGAAAATTCAATCCTACATTATTTGCCAACAATTATCAGGCAGAACTAGGCTCACCACCTGTCACACTCGATGAATTTTAACCCCAAACAAGTATTTATTTAATATTCTTATATGATTTACTTAGCCGGTCAGATCATGCCTACAAGATATTCTTCTTAGATATATCCGCTTATCTCGCCAAGGTGGACAGATTCTCGCCGACCCTCGACCAAACGCTTTAAATGTATAAAACCCTAATGCCATGAACCCGAGATATCTCTATTCCCGCATCACCAATTTGTTATGATCAGGTCTCCAGAGCTATCATCTCTCTATCTCGTACCCTAGCAATGTGCCAAAGTTGGCCAAACCCTAACATAATTTTATTAAATAAAGCAAGTCGATAAAATCATACTTATATTAAATAAAAAATGAAAATTAAACTAATCCACATATGTTAGATGGATAAAACTCAGAACTAAAACCTGTAACATCTCTACGTGGGAAGAAACCATCAAAAGAAAAGAAAAAAGAGGATGAAAATAAACGATTTTAGTGAAAGCCCATCTCCTCTTTCTTCACCTTCTTCTTCTTCAAGTTTTCCCTCAAGAGGGTGGGTTCTTGTGGTGCAGCTTCGCACCCAAAGAGAGTGGCCTTTCAAAAACGCCCAAAAACCGCTCAAAATCGCCCTCCCTTCCTATCCCTACGGCTCGAGCTTAAATCCTCCATTACTGGCCCAAAATGGGCCAAAAATCCATCCAAAATCGACCCCTAACGCCGCGACGCCAAGCTTCGCAAATTTCTCCGCAACGTCGCGACACGCTGGTTCTCAACGCCGCGACGTTGTCGCAGCCCCTCGTTAGCCCAACTGTAGGGCGCGAACTTTGTCATACGAACTCCGATAGTGTTTTGTACCGCTGAAAGCTCTCGGTGTAGAATCTATCCATATATTACTTGATGCACATGAAGCTCATATGTTTTCGAAAACGCTTAAAATATAGAGTTTCTCGGGCCGGTTGCGCTGCAATGTTTATTGATTTTTGTTGAACTTGTATAACTTCTTTGTTCGAACTCCAATTTAGAGCTCGTATCCTTAGAAAGCTCTCAAGTTTAGAATTCATACATATAAATCTTGCTTCAATCGGAGTTCATATGATATCCGAAATGCCAAAATACGCAGCCGCTTCGTATAGTTTTCCACCACTCTTGCACACTTATCAAACGGATGACCTCGATCAAGGTACGAACTTTTGCAAGGATTGCGACACTCCCATTCAACATAAAAACACTAGAAAAAATAGCTAAAGCATAGGGACAAAATGAGTATTTAAGACACTCATCAATATGTTTGGATCAGAAGTTCAGAGGATACTCCCATGAATCAATGTTAAACCCGCACTGTGTCAGGGAGCCTCTATGAGATCTATGGAGATATGGATGAACCATCTCACCATCACCTCTGGCCCCCATTATCGATTTCTTTCCTTTCGAGCGCAGTTGTCAATTCTACAATCACCTTGCAGACAGCTGCTATTAGATGTCGCAATTTTTATTCTTCGTTATCTCAAAGGAACATCAGCCGCGCGCTGCATTTGGCAAATGCATCATACCCGCATTGTCGCCAGCTGGATAGATTTGGTAGGGTTTCACCGCATATACACGTCCCATAATGTGTATTGTGTTCATTAGCACCCTAATATCCCGAAGAGTAAAGAAACAAGATGTACCAGCGATCTAGTGCCGTCTAGCACGAAAGCCATGGGCCTTAGCAAATATTACGTGTGAACTCTTTCATATGGAGCAGTTTCTCCTCCGTGGAGCCGTAGATTCGGGGATGGATGAACAGATTTGAAGCTTTATATATGATAACTGGTTGCCTTAATATTTTTTTAATCTAGCTTTTTCATGAGGACTAAGCACATTGAACTCGATTGCCACTTATCAAAGAAAAGATTGCATCGTGACGTGATTACTAGCCTTGTCAACCTAATGACCAACGAGCGTATATCTTCACAAGTCTTCTTTTAGAGTATCTTAGATAAAGTATATATGTGACGCAGCTTCTGGATGCTTCTTTTGATCTATATGCTCTAGTCGAGGGGAGTTATATTTAGCCCCTAAATCCATTTAGATTCTTTCGTTTCTCCCTTTAGTCTCCTAATTAGACTCTAGCTCTGTTTCTTTTTTTGCCCTAACACTAGAGTATAAATATGTATGTTCCTCCTTTGTAAATGAATGAGAATATAGTATTCATTTTCTCTCAACAGATTTGTATGTCGTTCATGTTTTCTTTAGAATGACTGAATTGGATCTAATTTTTTATAGTTTGGTGCCAGCTATTACAATTCTGTGTTAAGAAATTTCTGGTAGTATTAAATTGGCCATGGTTGAAATAAATTTTATCAGATTGAAATTCAGATCATTTGTTTAGGCGATTTTTGAGGTTGTCTCTACTTAATGAGATGGTTGATTGTAGATCTTAGATTTAGTGGGATTTAGAAGCCGAAAAAAGGGGGAAAAGACAACAAAGAAAATCCTTTAGGCCGTGAATTTTATGCATTGATGTTGTCACACAGTTCACTTTCATCTTATTCAGGCAAATCTCTCAATTACTGAGAAGCTGTTTTCTGACGTTGCTGTGAATGATTCTCGAGTAGATGATTCAACCCTCCAGGCTTACAAGCTCATAATTGATTGTTGTCTAAAGTTAGTTAGTATCAGTAAATTCGTGATAGTTTGCGTATATTGGTCTTGTTCTTCCTCTTTTCAGCTTCTTCTTCTATGGTAATTTTCTTTTATTATGTCTCTTTATAATTTGTTTCCAGGATGAGAAGGTGTCAATGTCTTCCAGGAAAAATAGAAGGTTGACATCATAGGAATATTTTATCTTTATGTGTTATTATATTGTGCAAATTTTCCAATATAAAAATACTTTATAAAATTCCTTGGCCAGACAGAGTTTCTTATAAATATTTTGTTAATTTATTGCTATTTTTGGATCTTCCATTTTGTCTGAATGAGTCACCTTCCTAAGATTAAATGGCGCAATGCAAAATTATTTAAAGAAGTTTTATATCCAAAATATGGAAACTTTAATCATGTATCTGTCAGATAATATCAGAACACGTGATCTATCAAAAATAAAATCAGAACATGTGTAAAATATTTATGAAGATCCACAAAGTTGAAGTGCTTGGTGGAGTTACAGTTAAGAAAGATAAATGCTTAAGAGGTTTATTAGAAAATGCAAGTTTTATGATTTAATTATATTTGCATCATCAGATTGTTGAAACTACATTGAAAAGCTAAATTCATCAAACACCTGAGATTCTATAGTCATATGAAGTGATATTTAAACTAATTTGTAAAGGTTTGGATTGTTGAAATTATATTTATTGAAAATGCAGTTCACCTTTGATTCAAGGGGGCTTCGTAAGAACAACGAATCATTTTTGTTCGTAGAATTGGGTTTTTTTTTAATGAAACCCATAGCTTCTTCTTCTTCTTCTTTTTTCTCTTCTTTTCTGCTTCTTCATGCTGGAAACCCCAAAACTTGTTCTTGCAGCTAATATGACCTAAATTTGTGGTTTACTTTTCAAGGCTAAGGATCTTGTAATATGGAAGTTCAGTTTTAAATCTCAGAAAAATAGCGTTTCTGGGGAAACCAACTTCATGTTATGGTTTTGATTTTACTTAAGAAACCCAATACATAGTTTAAATAATGAGTTTTTAGGCTTTAAAGTTTCCATGTAAACAAGATTACTGGTGTTGATCTAACACATACAATTATCATAAATAAAAATTCTTCTAAAGCTAAATGGATTCATACCACATCCATCAGCGCCAGTGGGGAAATAGGATTTTGTAAGATCAGAGTATATGGTATGGAAATTTGATTTTAGTATTTTAAGAAATCCCTTGTTGAAACACTTTCTTCTGATTCTAAAGTTATGAGGGCTTACTTTTTGCTGCTATACACTATACGTTCCATGTTGCAGATGTTGATCGATAAAGATTACCAGGAGAAGAGATACCTCATGGTGTGTTTACCTAGGTGGATCTACTTTGCTGTGGACATGCATTTATTATCTGCTACTTTGATATTCAGAAGGAAGTGTCTAATCTATTATTGTGATGGCTGGAGTTGATGATGTATACCCTTGATGCTTCTAGTTTGATTCTCATATCCATCTTTGGGGAGTCTTATTTTTTGCTTATCCTGTGTTCAACTGTATATATGGCACACATGCAGTTACTTACTTGTTTTCACTCATTTAATTTGTCTCCAAATACATATGAGGATGTAGAGTAGTGTTATTGATATGTTTTCTACTCACCTCCATTTGGGACACAAACACCAGCTTACCCATATTTCATTTAAAGTTGGTCATTTGGACATAAACACTAAGCTTACTCATTTTTTTTATTTTTAGCCTTAGTAGTTCATTGTTTTTCTTTTCCTTTTTGGGTAGTATGTTTATATGAATATTCAGGTTCATATTGAGGACCGCTACAGTTGATCTCAGGATGGTGATAATGATATCTCAAGTTTTTCTGGTGGATTTTTAATTTCAAAGTTTATGATTTTGCCAACATCTTGGTGTTACTAATCTTTATGTGCAAGTCCCGTCCTTCTCGGCCTTGTTTCAGATGCCAAGATTTTTTATTGGTCTTGTCTTCAGAAATGATTTCAATTTGGGTCGTATTCTTAATTGTTAGAACTTGAAAATAGGTCAGTGTCAGACAGGTGAGTTCGGACGTGAAACATTGAGCAATCAAATTGCTGGTGAAGCTCATGCACCACGGTATAGATCCTCCTGACATTTTCCCGGTTCCAGGTGCAGCTTATGTGGGTAAAGTTCATTATTTGGTTGGTTTCGGCTTTGTTTCTTTCTCTTCTAAATTGATGGTAGACCTGAATGCAAGAATGCATAAAAAAGAAACTTTGATTTTACCTGAGTATTGGTTCAGTGTCATTTTTTGGTTTTTTCTAGCCAGCCCAAATTTTCTATATTATAGTTTCTGCATTTCTTTCCTTAATATTTTTGTTTTTCTTGTCATATTATTTAATAATAGTTCCAATTTTCTATTTGTTTAGTTTAATATGAAAGGAGGACTACAAATCAGTGATTTTATCTACAAAGGATATTAACGCCAAAATACCCTATAATTTTATTATATATTCCTTGAGAATATTGAGTCAACTTGTATTTTTCTCAGAATTGTTAAAATCTAATGTCGATTAAATTATTATATTACTAAAAGCCAAAATGCAACATTAAATGCTAAAACTATAAATAATTAATCGTGAACAAACCTAAGTAAAAAGGGTGTAATTGAAAATTATGAAATAAGGACCTAAGGGTCATAAGTTAGAAAGAAGAAATGTCTAAGTGTGATTACGACACTTAATACAAATAGAGACAAATAGTGGGCAAATCCAGTTAAATTAGGAGAGCTTAAACTCAAAAATGGATTTTAAAGAAGGCTGCATACACAACAGCCTTATGTGACATGGATATTTAAGATAAAAGTGGTCTTTAAGCTCATTTTGTTGAGTCATTGGAGAGAGAGTAGCTTAGGTTGGGGCTTGTAAAGGAGGAGAGTTTCATTCTCGCTTCATTAGTGTTAAAGAGGTTTACAGATTGTCGTACAATAAAACTTAGTATCAAGATTGAAAGAGATTTAAGGTAAGAAAAACCTAACCCTAATCCCCTTTCTACTTGTGTTTCGGTTTAATAAAACCCAAACTATGGTATAAAAGTGTTTTTGGATGGTTATATTTCAATTTGAGATTGTTTTGCATTGTTTAGATTGAATTGATTGGTTTGAGGAGTGCTCAGAAAAGGAAAAATGTTTGCTGTGTTTAAACGCTATCAAAATTTTATCAAGACCTATGTTCTTGTTGCTATAAATTAAGATATAATCATCCAAATGAAAAGGATTCCACTGGTAAAAGAATTTACAAGAGATAGTGGTAGAGCATTTATGTATAGAAGGGACCATTAACAATGAATCTCTGCTGCCCTAAATAAGATGGAATAAATAAGGAGCTGGGTAACTCAGTAAGAGGTTTGCTGAAAATAAGATAGTGTTTCGCTATAAGTCGATTTGACTGGTCCAAATCGAAAGGATTCAAAATTTGTGTAAAATAGACTTCTAGGGGAATAATTTACATAAATGTAGTGTATGCAAATTGTAACACAAAAGTGCCCAAAAATTTGTCAAAATGGAGCTATGTAAGAACACCCAATTGCTTTTGCAAATCGAGTAGTCTAGATGTAAATGTAATAATTAGTTTTAGTGATCCAATCGCATTTATCTTAAATGAGAAGAAACCTGTAACTAGCGCTTCAAATGAAGAGAGAATTGTTAGCTAGAATTTGCAGGAGTTGAAACCCTAAGTTTATAATAAAAGAGGTAACCGGAGCGAAATTTCGCATACTAACGCTTGCATTAAATGTCGTAAATCGAAGAAAAGCATCCAAATGAGATAATTCCACTTTACTAAAATATATTGCAGAGATAAATTTTCAGGCTGAAGCATGAGCAAATTATGGCTCATGTGTCCCCATAAAATTCAGAAGTTACAGACACATAAACTTAATTCAAAACTCACAGCTTACGCATTTTGGTTTGTTCTATCTTCTCCTATTATCGCTTTTAAGATTTGGAAATTTTATTTCAAATGCATAAGAAAAACATATTGATTTGTTAATTTGATTGTGAAATGTTTGGCTGATTATTGAAAATGAATTGTTTATACAAACGTATTATTACTGCAATCGTGATTTTGATATAGCGGATCAACGCCTAATAATGCCAATCGCTTAATTCACATTAAGGATATATCGCATACCAACAGATAAACAAATTAGTAAGATCAAATAAATGTATTGATGTGTCACTGATCCGTAGCCCAATTTACAAAGATTCGCAGCTGCTCACGACTCCGACTTTTAACAACCAACAACGTTCTGAATGATCAGATTTGTGTTATAAAACAAAATAGCTTATATCGGGCTCGCACGCCTCTATACCAGTACCTGATTCGATATCC
Source organism: Tetrastigma voinierianum (assembly GCA_016808115.1). Taxonomy (NCBI): domain Eukaryota; kingdom Viridiplantae; phylum Streptophyta; class Magnoliopsida; order Vitales; family Vitaceae; genus Tetrastigma; species Tetrastigma voinierianum. Next base: position 173,710 of record JAEQBH010003561.1, read on the forward strand.
CTAATACCGAAAAACATGTTAAATTCACAAGTATTTGAACCCAATTGATTTAAGATTGTCAAATACACAGTATCAAAGTATGATTGCAATATATTTGTTATATCAGAAATGTATGATTTGGTTATAAATGATTTATCGTGATATGAAAATATATTTCAGGCTGATCAATGAACCATAAATGATTGTATATATGAAATAAGCATATGTATTGTATTGACATTGATCATCAAAAAGATCTAAAAAGTTTATTTAGTAAATCAAGATGATTTGATTTAAACTCAAATCGATAATGGGCCTAGAGAGAACCACTCAAGTAGAAAATATATAGATGAGTGCATTATGGAAGATTTATGACATACGATTAAAGCGACTCCAAGATCGAGGAGCGTCGAAATTATAAAGAAAGAATTGCTAAGCATGCTCTCATGATATGCATTCACTACATTGTTTTGAATATTGATATTTTGTATAAACAATTTGGAACTCCTCGAACATCTATTTTGTAAATCATTTTTAGTAAGGCATGATTACCTTAGTAATTGTACATTTGCATGATTGAATGAATGACTTATTGATGCGCTCAAAAAGTGCAATTTCAACCCTATATTAGACAGGTTTTGGAGTGCTTTTCACATTAATCATGTCATTTTATACCAATTGAAGCGTTTCTAGTCTTCTTAGTAACACTTATGCGATTTAGAGAGTATTTTTGGTCGCTTTCAGTTATGACTGAGTTCAAATGTCGCAGACGAATGACAGAATCATGAAGTCAATTCAAGTCTCCACCCATCAATCACTTAAGAATCAATGAGAAAATCAAGGCAAAGTGAAGAAAATTCACGCAATAGGATGAGGCAGGCAAAGAAGGATCACAGTCGAATTCGCAGCCATGGGGACATGATTGCGCAAAATTTCAGAACTCAATAAAACACCAAATTTCGCTATAGACTAATTTTACTAATAGAGCCATTTTAAGGAACCTCGATTTCGCTTATTAATAACATTTTCGCTTACTAGCTAACTTTCGTCAGCTAGCGAAATTATCCGCCTAGTTAGTTTATTGCTTAGGTTCAGGATTTTTACGTATAGTTAGCTAAATTCCTCACTTCTAATAAAATCGATGCCTCGCCATGCTTTTGTATTAATTCAAACCGCCTCCAAACTTGGTGTATTACTTAATTGTCCAATACCTAGCCAATTACAGGTTTTTTGGCATTTTCATACCTTTCGAGGAGTGCCTATATAAACCCCTCTTTGTTTTCATAGGAAGAAGGGTGAACAATCTGAGGAGGAATCGAGCAACAATCAGGAGAAGATATTTTTTCGTAAGTTTTTATTTTGGTAAATAAAGTCTTTTATTTTAGGTTTTGCTTTTATTTCTTTCTTTCTTCTCTTCTTTCTCTCCTTTCTATCACAAACACCCCTCGGGAGGATGACACTTTAGATGTCATGTCTTCCAGATATGTTTGCCACACAAGATAGCGCATGTTGTCCTCTTGTATTAAAAGCTACGTAGTATTTACGCTCTTATTCTCAAACATAAATAAGATAACATGCACGCAGTTATCGATTCTACTAATACCTTCCATGCTTTAGATGCAAAACGCTTCGCCAGACGACCGTCATTTCAGATTGCCTCATTTAGCCTCCGCCAGTATAATATTTACATGTTGGGTTCTTCAAATTGGGTTAAATAACATTTCATCGCTATTATTCGCTAATATCATGTTTTTAGACGCAGCCATTTGAAGCAGAGATGCAATCGTTGTTCTTAGATGACGGATGAAGCTCAAACGATAATTTAACGTTAGAGTTTAAAAAGGGGGCTCATAATCGCATGCCACCAGATTACCAACAGAGATGTTTCACAAAGCAGGTTTGCCAGTTAAATATAGATCCCGGCTACGCCACTGACTATGCGCCGTACGTCATAACCACAGTGATAAAACTCGAGGACACTTGTCATTCTAATCCTGCCAAGTTAGTGACTTAAATCTCAAGCACTTTTCACCTTTACTTTCGCTTATAATTTTCGGGTCAAACCATTCTACCGCTTTTGAAACACAATTCCAAAGAGTCCAAATAGAAAGCCTTTACTCTTCATGTGACCGATGTAAACCATTTTTGGGATGAAAACCCATCCCCGTGTTCGATCGAGACTTAATGATACTTAAAGAGTTTCACTACAAAGAAAGAGAATCCAGCAGATATAATTTTAATATTTTACCAAATTTACCGTAAGACGTAATCAAAATGGCGCCATCGATGCAGCAACCATTAATGTAGGTCAAGAGTATTTTTAGGGATTCATATCATAAGTGAAGGTAATCTTTTTACTTTCAAGAACTCAAATAAGCAGAACTCGCAAGAATTACAAAGAACTCCGCGACCGCTTCGCTTTTGATTCGCTTTCAAGACGTAGTTTTATTGTTAAGGTTAATTTTAATTTTTAGTAAAAGCTGTTTGTTGCTTCGCCGTCTCTCTATACTGTGTAATAAATAGGCGTAACAAAGGGGATAGAGATATTACTGTAGATTAATAGACAGACAATAACTCGACCACAGGCAGGAAAATTAACCGATACCATGGGATCCCATACCGAGGAACAACAAAGCCAACAAGGAACCTCTATCATCCAAATACATATAGAACCATGAGGGATCACATCCACCCTCCTAGAGCAAGGCCCCATCCTCGCATCATTCTCCTCACGATGATGCAAGAAAATGAGCCATATTTGGTACCCTACTTCCCACATACCATGCATGGGAAAATGAAAACTATACACACATCTTAAGGATTTTGAGGGGAGGTTTGTACCTTACTTCAATGGTGGTATGATGGACACGGATTTGTTGGTTAAAGGTATTTCCATTGACCCTCAAGATATGGCTGGTGATATGTGGCTCAACCTATCGAGGCTCAGAACCATTAGAAATCGGCCAGCCGCAGCACAATTTCGAAAGTTCTTCAAACAAAGACTAATAATTTAAAGACAATTTATGACCAGTACCATGATGGTGAGAGATTTTACCAGTTGTCAGAAAGGTAGATTTATGGAAACCATCGCAGCATGCCCACATCACGGGTTTGACACTTGGATGTCGTGAACCACTTACATATGTATGTTCGCCAGGAGGGTACTGAAACCATGTGCTGGGGAGATTTTTGCCAAACATCCCGATGAAGCCAAGGATTTTTTTTAAATTACGTGGCTGAGTTTCTAAAGGGTTGGATGAGCTTAACCCTGCAGAATCGATGTGACGGCACTCACCTCACCAACCAAAGGGTGGGATGGGAAGGCACCATTCAAGAACAGAGACTCCAGAGCCAGATTTCAACCCTAGCTAGGGAAGGTAGAGGAGCTTGAAGGCAACCCATGAGACGTAGTGACCTGGTAATCCCGCATTGGGGCCCACCTTGTGACCACCTCCAACTCTCGTGCATCCAAGCAGAACCATGTCCCATGACCCCTACTGCAAGGATTTGATGTCGTAATGTGCACACTGAGGACAATTCAAGCCACACAATCCAATGCTCCATATGGAAGTATTTCCTACAATTCCAATCGGAGGAATTCACTTAACTCGCGCTTGAAACCCAACCCCAACTTATGTACCCTCAGGGGCCAAACTCGCTTGTCTCCTCACAACACAACAACCACCATCCTCTCCAAGAGAGCAAGCCACAATGAATTCGGGAGTAAGGCAGGCTGGGCAACTTTGTTGAGAACAAAGGAATCAATGTGCAACCGGCAATAAAGATTGATACTTCAGAAAGTACACCGAAAAAGAGAATAGATGGGCTTCGAGAGCAATCTCAACCGTAAATTGATAACCTGGCCGTGATCTAATCACTAAGATTGTTGTTGTGAGGTACAAGAGAGATGGAGGTTCCTTTCACAACAAGCCCAAACCCTAAAGGAATTCATGAGGCAGATCATCCAACAATTTAGAAATGGATGAGTTACATTACAATAACCCCGTAAGTGGAAAAGAGTTTGATCACCCCATGCCAAAACCTGTCAAGAAACCAAGCAGAGAAGAATTGCGCCTGAAGAGATTCTCCAGAAGAGGATCTGAATGAAATACCGCATACCACCTCCTTCTTTCCACAAGCACTGAGAGAGAAAAGGTAATCAACAAGCAAGCATTTTAGAGGTCTTAAGTGTCGGTTAACATACCTTTAATGACCTAATCTCAAATGTCCTCGCTATAAAATTTTGAAAGATCTTTGCACAATCAAGAAAGGATTAGGCATCGAGAAGAAAGGCATTTCACTCGAACATATCTATGATTCAAAGCAAATATCCCAATATAAAGATCCCGGATCTCCCACACCCCGCCAATATCAGGAATCGCACAGAGAAGTTGGCTGTTTCGATTTAGGATTACAGAACTCTAATGCCATATTCAAAGATATGTTAAAGCTAGGTTTAGGTGAACTCAACTCACCAACATCACACTATCATCGGGCGATGATCGCACAAGATCCCAAAGGGACAATGAGGATGTCCTTAGAATAGACAAATTTCTGACACCCAAGATTTTAGTGTTTTACATCGAAACACCTTAGTGAACCTAATCATGTAATAATTATCTTAGGAAGACCATTGGCCACATCCAATGCAC